>JAFEMH010000466.1:600000-764191 GCA_022495995.1 Adenophora triphylla var. japonica
AATGGATGCATTGTGCATGTTTCTCATTTTTGCATTGCACTTCTGGTTTGGAGTGTTCTTTGGCTCTTCTGTAGGTGATGCAAAGTTTCTGTGCATTTCCTGTGGATAATATTCTGCACATGATGCTAATGTTCTGTGGTACTTTTATGCACACAGGTTGTCACTTCTATGGTTCAACAAGCCATGCAATATATTGAGGAGACACCTGATATTGAAACTAAGATAGAACTTATTAAAACACTTAATAGTGTTTCTGCTGGGAAGGTGAGGGTCCACCTCATGAATGTGCAGTTGAATATTTTGCATTCATTTTATTTCATATATTCTTTTCTCAACTTGTCTTTTTCACTGAATTTTTGTTTGGTAGATTTTTGTTGAGATTGAGAGGGCACGGTTGATCAAAAGGCTAGCTAAGATTAAAGAAGAACAGGGGCAAATTGCTGAGGCTGCTGATTTGATGCAAGAAATTGCGGTCAGTTTGTGTTATAATATGACATAACCTTCCTGCATTGTTATTTTAAATATCAAATTAATCAATGAACGTTTTTTTCTTATTTTGTACCGACAGGTGGAAACATTCGGTGCAATGGCCAAAACTGAAAAAATAGCTTTTATTCTTGAGCAAGTAGGCATCATCCTTCCTTTTCTTGCGCCTCATTCTCTTTCTCTTTTGTTTGTTGTCCTACACTAAAAAGTTATTCAAATAATTCAAATGCTTTAGGTCCGTCTGTGTCTAGACCGCCAGGATTATGTGCGAGCACAAATACTGTCAAGGAAGATCAGTCCAAGAGTTTTTGATGCAGATACTTCTAAAGAAAAGAAGAAACCAAAAGAAGGTGAAGGTATTGTAGAAGAGGCTCCCGCTGATATACCATCACTTCTTGAATTGAAGCGGATTTACTATGAATTGATGATAAGGTATTTTGGACTCTCCTTTGTATTTCCTCTGCTCTGTGCTCTACCATAGATACAAAAATTTGAAGCTGTGAAGATTTAATCCTGGTCTCATGTTTTGATCAAGACTTCTACGCTGTAGAGCTAAAAAGTATGTTATCTGGGTAAACAAATCTAGTGTATTTTGACTATAACAAGGTGGACAGAATGCTTCTTTGGTCATAAATTTTTACCAAAATCTTTGTCAAAAAGGAGTAATCTTCTTTCGTTCCGACTTTTAGCTTTTGATATTGTTGCTTTGATTTAACGTATAGCATTTACATATTATGCTTCTCCCATCATCCCCATGAACCCACAATCTACTAGTTATACACCTTATATTGTTGTATTCTGGAACAATCATGTTTCATGAAATATTGGTCATAACTAAGCACTACCATTTGCCTTGAAGGTGTTAAGTTTGAGCTGTAATTGGTTGATTGGTTTCGTAATACGTTATAACGAGGTTCCTTATTGTTTTGGGTTCATATCGTTTGGAGAGTTGTTGGGGACCAGTTGTCGATTGTCTCTCCTGTTTAGTGTAGGTCTTAAATGCTCTCAGAAAGGAATAACCATTAAAGCTGTGGAAGCACTATTCAAGCTATAAATGTGGTTCATTAGTCTCTTTTGGACCATCTTTTTTCAAGTTTCTCTAAGTAGACTAAATGATATTGCTACCCGTTATAATGTGTATATCTTGTTAGGGATGAAAGTGTTGAGTCTTAAATTAACTCTTTGTGGGAATTATAATATTTTGGAGAAAAACTTAACTAATTACTTGTTTGTTGCTTTGTTTAACCTGGACAGGTTTTACTCTCACAGCAATGATTACCTTGAAATGTGCCGCTGCTACAAATCAATATATGAAATACCTGCTGTGAAAGAAAACCAGGCTCAATGGATACCAGTAAAGAATCTCTTTAATCTCTGGTTCTCTAGATATATGGCCTGTAAAATATATAACCTTACCTTTCTATTAAATTTGAGATGGGCTTTAAACTTCTATTCATGCAGGTTTTGAGGAAAATTTGCTGGTATTTGGTATTGGCACCACATGATCCTATGCAGTCCAGCCTTTTGAACTCCACCTTGGATGATAAGAATCTCTCAGAAATTCCTCATTTTAGGTTTGAATTTTCCCTGTGCAGTAGTTCTGTGATACTTCAGTGTATCAATTAATGTGTGTAAATGCAATTCTTTCTCCTCTTTCAGGTCTCTATTAAAGCAGGTGATTACAATGGAGGTTATTCAGTGGACTTCTTTGTGGAACACATTTAAGGATGAATTTGAGAATGAAAAGAACATGCTTGGTGGTGCTTTAGGCGAAAAGGCTGCTGGAGATTTAAGGCAAAGAGTAATAGAACATGTAAGTTGATAGTTTATATTCTCCTAGGCAATTGTCTGTAGACACTTGCTTCAATCATCCAGGGTTCAACTTGTCTTGCAAAACGTCTTTTTTTTTATTTTTTTTTTTTTATGCAGAACATCCTAGTTTTTTGAGACTAAGGCTTAGTTGTTGATGTTGTTGATTTTGTAGAACATCCTTGTTGTCTCGAAGTACTATGCACGTATAAGTGTAAAAAGACTGGCTGAATTGCTGTGCCTCAATATTCAGGTTAGCAACATGTCTCGCTGTTCAGATTAGTTAAATGTTATTGGTTATGATGCTCTTGAGAGATGTTGTGATTGAAAGAAAGGGAATTAGGAAAGCGAATTCCTTTTATTGAAAAAGTAGTTCTTGTAGAAGTTCGAAGAAATTCATACGTGTTCCTTGTAGAATTTCGAAGAAATTCATATGCGTGTTTATGTTTCTAAAAGTTTTTTTATTTAGGTAGTTTGAAGGAAATATATCATCTGGTGCCAGTTTTTAGACGCTAAGGCTGCTCCACTGATGGAAAGAAAATCTATGAATTTTTTGTATCAAGGTTTTCTTTCTAGCAACAATTCGGATTCTGAAATGAGACGTTGCTTTTATTTCTCAGGCAGGAATAATCACCAGTGAATGGTTGTTTCAGAATCTTATAAGTTAGTAGTACCTCTATTTCAAAATAAAACCATAATACCAGTACTTATCTAGATACAGTGTTGAACAGTAACCATTTCTTATGATACACATCAACAACAACAACAAAGCCTTAGTCCCAAAATAATTTGAGGTCGGCTAACATGAATCCTCATATGTTATCGTGAAAAAAAAATAAATAAAAAAATTAAATTAAATTAAAAAAAATAAATAAAAAATAAATAAATAAAAATAAATAAATAAATAAAATAAAAAAAATAAAAATAAAAAAGAAAAAAAGAAAAAATAAAAAAATCAACCCCCCACATGGATTTTTGCCCTCCACTCCGGCCTCTTCAACACCATACTTTCATCCACTCCAAGTAAATTCATATCATTTTCAATTACTCTAATCCAAGTTTGTTTGGGTCTTCCCCGACCCCTCGCCATTTTATCATTTCTCCACTGTTCCGGCCTTCTAACCGGTGCATCACTCGATCTCCTTCTCACATGTCCAAACCACCGTAGACGATTTTCCCTCATTTTATCCTCAATGGGCGCAACTCCTACTTTACCTCTGATCACCTCATTCCCCAACCGATCATTTCTTGTATGACCGCACATCCATCGAAGCATACGCATCTCCGCCACATTCATCTTATGCACGTGACACTGTTTCACGGCCCAACATTCGGTGCCGTAAAGCAATGCCGGCCTAATTGCCGTGCGGTAGAATTTTCCCTTTAATCTATTGGGCATGCCGCGATCACATAGAAACCCTGTAGCACTCTTCCACTTCAACCAACCTGCTTTAATCCTATGAGCCACATCTCCATCTAATTCTCCATCCTTTTATGATACACATGTTGGCCAAAATTATTATGTGAACCTTATTTGTGAAATGAAATGATTAAAACAAAAAAAATGCAATATTTTTGGAAGAAGTTGAGAAATAAAATTAATAAGTCTACAGGTCATATGAGCCAAAGACCTCATTCATAATGGGAGCTTGAATCTTTATATATTGGAGCTTGTTTGAGCATTGGGGTAGTAGATTGCTTATTTTTGCTTTCTTTATTGTATTTCTTAACATGTTTGTTTATTTATATTTTCACAGAATATAAATGTATAGATATGAGTGTTTATACACTTTTGAAGCAAGAGATAAAAAAAAAAAAGGGTCAAAGTCTCAATTAATTATAGAAAGCTTTGGAAGTATCTTTCTATCAATATCTGTTTCTCCACTTGTTCCCTTGAAGAGCCCATGATTGAAATTTAAAGAAATTATAAAAGTCATTTCTATAAGTGCACTCACCCTTGAGGATGATAATAATAACTTTGCAATAACTAAGGATAATGTAGGAAGGATAACTTGAAAACTCAAAAAACTTGCAAGCTTAGTTTCTGAAACAAATATTAAGTAAGACTCTTAGGTACACCCAAAAACTAATTAACACCCCCCCGTCCCAGAATAAATATCGCAGTTGACTTGTCAACATTTTAAGAAAGTTGTTTTACTAGTTTGTACACTAATGTCTAATTGTACAATGATAAGATTGCCACAATGATAAGATTGCACCAAGTCACTTATTTGGATATGTGACATTTATTTTGGGACGAACCAAAATGGAAAGTGCAACGTTTATTCCGGGACAGAGGGAGTATCTTCTATGATAGTATGAATAACAGAAAGGCTAATTTTAATCTATACTCCCTCCGTCCCATCTGAAAGTTCACCATTTGAATTAGGCACAAGAAGTAAGGAAAAAGTGATGTGTTGTGAGTATAGATAGTTGGGTAGGAGAGATAAAGTGGAGTGAGTAATTGTTGTGAGTATGTCAAGTGCAGGGGCGGAGCCAGGGGGGGGCATGGGGGGCACTCGCCCCCCCCCGGCGGCGGAAATGCAGTGGAAAAAATTTTTTTTTGCCCCCTCCATATTTTTTTTTATATATGTATATATATAATTAACTTCAAGATTAACACCAGTGAGTGGTGTGGTTCAGTGGTAGAAGGGTTGAAGTTAAAGCTTTTGGTGTTTCCTTTCAAATCCGTGTTCGAGCCCTGCTACCTACATTTTCAATTAATTTTATTTGTCCTCCATCTTTGCTATTCTCTCTTTCTCTCTATCCATTTCTTTTTCTTAACAGTTTTGTTGTTCTCTTTCTCCTAATTTTCTCACATTTTTTCAATCTTAATTAATTAGTTAGGCTTTTCCCATTTCTTAATTCTTTACATTTTTAACTAAAATACATTGTATTTCATGGATCCGACCCGAAAATTTTTTTTCGGGGGCGCTGCCCCCGAACCCCCGTGAAATCTTGCCCCCCCCTGGGGCAATTCCTGGCTCCGCCCCTGGTCAAGTGGGTCCCATTTTCATTTTATGAAAGGTCAACCTTAAATAGGAGAGATAAAGTGGAGGAAGTATACTTGATACTGTATGTATGGTAGAATATTATAAACTGAAAGTTCTGTGCTTACTAAAATCTCTTAGTAGTTGTTTTCCCTTTGTGACATAATTAGGACAACTTGGAGATTTCCAAAGTATTTATCTTGCAAACCTTTTACATTCATTCTTGTGATGTGATAATTCAATGCTGGTATATGAGATTTTTTTTTGTGCCACTTAGGGGTACATACTAAGTGATGTACTACCTCATTGGGGTTTGACGTTTGAGGTTCCTTTCATGCCAATGAATTTCTTTACTTCATCTTTTTTCACCTGTAATATGTGTATCTTCTCAAGCAGATCCTCTAGGTCAGGTTTGTACGCTTATTGCTGTTGGTGTTTCAGATGGAGGCGTAAATGTTAACATGGAAACCTATGGCTTACCATCCATTTTGCAATAAGTACATTACTCGAGCAAGATATTTTGGATTAAGCATTACTACTTTGAAACATGTGTAGAAGTATGAGCCATCTGTACTTCATGGCCACGGGCCCACTCGGGAGTCTATGTCCTTTGTCAAGTCTTTGGGCCTTAGGGAACATGCTGCTGTAATTGCACATGTACCAAAATCTCAATCATCTTTGTTGCCACCCTGAGTGCAACCCACAATCTATGTTACCCGGACTCTTCAAATATGTTGAAGTACCCGTGTCCGACACGTATCGTGTCCGACAAGACACTCCGACACCCGCATTTTCATTCGGATACGACAAGAAAATTAAAAAGAAAAAAAGGAGTGAGTTGACTTCATTTATAAAAAATTTACAAGTTTTAATGTTGTTTTACTTAATTATACATTATATCTTCGCAAAAAAAAGAGTGAGTTGACTTCATTTATAAGTAAAGTATATAAATAGACTCAATATATTTTGTTATTAACGTATCCCCGTACCCGTATCCTAATTTTAGGACAGTGTCCCCGTGTCCAATTTTTTGAGAAAAAGTGAATCCGACACTAGGATCCGTACCCGTGTCGGATACCCGATCCCGAGTCCAGGTAACATAGCCCACAATCATATTACTCCCTCCGTCCCAAAATGAATGTCCGTTTTTTTCTTTTCAAATTTGCTCTTGATTATGTGTCTGATTTTGATTTGCATATCTTCTGCGCTTGAATAGTGACAGTTATTGTGATGACATTTATGACAAATTATGGAGGCACCATCTTGATTCATTTCTCTCTTTTCTCCATCTCAGGAAGCTGAAAAGCATCTCTCGGATATGGTTGTATCAAAAGCACTGGTGGCAAAGGTCGACAGACCACTTGGTATTGTAAGTTTCCAGACAGCCAAGGATAGCAATGACATTCTAAATTCGTGGGCAATGAATCTAGAAAAGCTGCTTGACCTCGTGGAGAAGAGTTGCCACCAAATTCACAAGGAAACAATGGTTCACAAAGCTGCTTTGAAAGTTTGAAAATGATGAAAAATCGCTAGATATTTTCGGCTCTTCTGGCAGGACATCATCAAAAGAAATTAAGATTAAACTAAGAACTCTGTTGGGAGAAAGCTTGTACTTTATCACATTTTTTAGATTGATGCATATTTTTCTCTTTTGAGGGCACTAAGACAGGATCAACTAAATCTGTATTTTTTTTACTTATCAAGTCTCTTGAGATTCCAAGTTCTAACAGTTTCTTTCAATGCAATGGTGTTATTGTTGAATCAGTTGCTGGGTATTTGATCCTATTTTGCTCTTTCCCTGCTACTAGCGGTCCATAATTGGCCATTTAGCCATGTCTTCTTTGTTGGTAAATGGATGGCCAAAACTGATTCAATATACTCCCTTCGTCTAGTATGACACAGAAATTATGAAAAAATCCAAAATAATATGCATAAATGAGTTTTGACACATAAATTAAGAAAAAAAAAAAGTGATTGTTGTGAGGAATTCAAAATATCCTCCCTCCTTTCAATCCCTCCTTTTGTGCCCCCTATTTCCTATTGGTTCAGCTCATCACCCTTATTTACACTTTCCTACCCTCACCTTTCTCTCTCTCTTTCTCCTAACTATGCTAGACGGATGATGTGTTGAACTCAGGGAACTCAATTTTTGAATCGATCTCAGTCACACATAAAAATGAGCAAGATGACGTGATCAAATTGGATCCGTGGGGTGGAGCAAATCCAGGTCCAGTAATAGAGAGCGGAAATGGGGCAACTATTCCATGGATGGAGAAAAGAGCATAACCCAGATTTATCAACAACAAAAAAAAGTCGTTGAGGAGAGGAGAATAACATTATTAATAGTATACTATTTTTAATGGTGTATCAATTAATTTTTTAAAAATAAAATAATTAGGATAATAAAATCTTTGTAAATCATTGGTCAAATATCAATAAATAAAGTTGACCATTTAAGTGGAAGCGAGATTATCTTCGTGACGTGATACAGAGAGAGTGTAATTTAGTAGCGGCGGAAATGGTTCGGCTCAAATCGTGGTTTGAAACTGATGAGCCCGTACCTGCTGGACCGGGCCCACGCTCGGTCTGGTCCAAGGAACCGGTGACGTGGCATTCCCTAGACCGCTGGAGGGATGACCGCGGACAGATAGACCCCTAAGGTCAAGACCGCGTTCCTCCCCGCATCATCCTTCTCAAAGACCGGAGGGATCCTGACCGATGGATTGGTGCCCGCAGGAGGTATGACCGCTCCATCCGTGCCCGCGTCAAATACCTTTGACCGCGCCCAAGATGTTGACCGCGGGCTCATACCTGCCTCCCGGTTATCTCACCTGCCTCCCGGTTAGTGTCAAGCCTTACTGAGCAAGTTAGCTTACTGGCTCTGACATGCAAGTTGCCGGCTCCCCCATCACGCATTCAATGCGGCTCAGATAGGCGCCTACTATTTCATTTAATGCGCCAAGCCATATACACGGCTCATGTCCCTTTCAGCCATGCCCCTTTTACAGTCAATGTTCCCTCCCTGACAGGACCAATTAGCTGAGGACACGTGTAGGCGGTCAAATACCAAAGTACCCTCTAGGGCTGATCTCATTGCTTACATCAACTAGCACCTCTCCATTGCCTATAAATAGAAAACCTTTGTCCCCTTGGACAAGGTAAGTTCCAAATATATTGAGTAAGCCATATTATTCTAAAACCCTATACACTCACACACACTCAAGGTATTCAAAGCCTTCTTTACTCAGTTTTCTTACTTTCACACCCGAGGGCCTGAGTTGGAGTAACATCCAACTTTGACCTTAACGGTGCTTCATTTGTGTTGTGATATAGGTACATCAAACCACCAAAAATATCCTGCCAGATATCCTTGAACCGCTTCTGACCCAAAAAAGCTTGGTGTCATCAGTGGTTCCATTACCGGGAACCGTCATTTGTTTTCTTGTTAAAAATCTTTGTTTTCAGACGCACTTTGTGTTCTAAACAGCTGACTGTCAAAAGGCTCTTCTTTTTAGTCATTTTCTTCTTTTCCAAACATGTCTAAAACTTTGGAAAATGCTGGTCATTTAACCATGCATACGGATGACCAGGCCTCACCTTCCAATGTCCGTAAAGACAAGCCTACTACCTCTGTTTTTAACAGAATGGGGGCCCATTCTCAGCCACAAAAATCCCCAGCTCAACGAGTTATACACCGACTAACCGAGGAGGCACGAGCTGAAAAAGCCCAAGCTCTCTTAAACAACAGCCCGAAAACTCCCCAGGCTCCTATCAAAAACACCACCCTAAACACTCCACTCTCCCCGGAGCAAATGCTGAAGAGGCAGGAGATCCTCGCCGCCAAATCCAAACTGGTTGCGGAGGCCATGGCCATCAATGACGCTCAAATGGAGATGTTCGAGATAGAGGCCAACGGCGGGCTTCAGTTCCCCCAAGGGTCACAAAGGTTCTCCCAACGAGCCCCCGCTAACTCGCTTGCTAGTCAAGCTAGGGGGGCAAACCGGGTTGAACCAACCCTTGATCGCGGACAGCTGGCCAGGCGCAGTGTGGTGCATGTGGAGGATAGCGAGGAGGCTGGAGAAGAGGCCCAATCAAATCACCGTGCGAAGTCCAAAGCCAGACCTTTGGCTCCGGCCAAGGAGAAGGCCGTGACTCCACGGGCCAAAAAACAGAAGGTGGATAATCAGAGCCCTGAATTTGTCAAATTTATGCAAGAGATGTGGGAGACCCAGCAAAAGGCCGCCCAGAGGTGTGACCGCACCATGGATGCCTTCACTGACAAGATCGCCCAGACACCTATTCAGAGGGGCAAGCCCCCCCAAATGGATACATACGATGGCTCCAAGAATGCCAAAAGCCATATGAGACGATTCGAGGGACAAATGGCCCTATTCTCGTCGGACGAATCAGTGATGTGCAAACTTTCACGGGCAAGGCCCTATCTTGGATGCTGGCTCTCAAACCCCAATCCATCCAATCCTTCAGCCAATTTAGAAACCTTTTTCTAAATGCCTTTGTTGGGGCCGGTGAGCCCGCTCGACCAAAGACAGATCTTGTCCGTGTCAAGCAGGCCGCGGGCGAGACCACGGAAAATTACATCTCCCGGTTCCGAAAAGTGAGCGAGGAGATCGTGGATTTGGAGGAAGGAGACATTCGACTCTGCTTTGAGGGCGGTCTGGCCTCCTCATTCCTAAAAATGAACTTTGCCTCCAATCGGCCTAAAAGTGTGGAGGAGATGTATGAGAGAGCCTCTGCCATTGCTTCGGCCGAGGAACCCAATGTGGCTCCTGCCCGCATGCCCGCCAAAGAACGAATCAGCCAAGTCCAGGACACCACCCCAGAGCCTGCCCACGTTAATAATCAGGGCAAAAACAGAGGTCGGGGGTCGGACAAGCTACGAAAGGTTGTGGATGAAACAGTTTATACACCCCTCAATGAGTCGCGGGCAGTAATCATGAGAGCCTCAGAATTTCCTCCTCCTCCCCCACTGATCCGAAAGCCAAATGAGAGGAGTAGGGCCAAGTTCTGCGAATATCACAATGACCACGGTCATGGCACCGAGGACTGCTTCCAGTTGAAGCAAATTATTCAACAAAAAATCAATGACGGGGAGCTAACAAAATGGGTTAAGGGAAACAACAATGCCCCCAATAACAATAATCAGCAGCGAGCACGAGGCACGCATGGCCCCGAGAGGAATGAGAGAGACAATTACGATGACGATTTGGGGGATTACGACATTAATTTCATTGGCGAGGAGCCTCCCTCCAACAAAAAGCTCTCCATTCAGATTCGAACATTGGAGAAGGTTTTCTCAATCCCCCCGATGGCTCCTGAGGAAGAGCAGGAAATAGGGTTCAAAAAGAGTGAACTTGCCTCCTCTCTATTTCACTCTACTCAACCTATAACTCTTCACATAAAAATTAACCGGGCCAACATACACCGAGTTTTGATTGATACAGGCGCGGCCAGGGATATACTCTACTACCACACGTTGGAAGCATGAGAATGACCGAGGCTAACCTTACTCCTTCTGCGGGCATGCTTGAAGGGTTCACCAACCACGCCGTGGGGGTAAAGGGGACGATTGTGTTTGAAGTAACTATTGGGGAAAAACCCATGCAGAAGACGGCCAAAATTACATTCATGGTGGTCGATCTTCCTTCCCAATACAATGCCATTCTCGGCGTAACTGCTCAGGCCGAATTGGGAATAGTTGCTTCCGTTCCCCACCAAAGGGTAAAATTTAACACCCCGGGTGGGGTTGCTACCATCAAGAATCAGCACGGGAGATTCCTCCGAGCACTTGAGGAGAAGAGAAAAGCTAATAAAGGCCAGACGTCTTGCCCGCAGAAAGAGGGCGAGGACAAATTGAAAAAAGGAAAAGCCCTTGCACTTGTGCCGGCACCCATTCCAATTGGCATGCTTTCTTTCCATACCACTAAGGTGGATCTCAAGACGAGCAGAAAATCCAAACAGTTGGCCCCTATTGAGGGAGGTTACATTGATAGGGGAATTGAGGGAAAGATTGACCACGAGGTCATATATTCCATGGCAGCGCTGACCGGAGCTCAGGTCAGCCCCCCAACTATTGTCATTGACTCCTTGCACAATCGTGAAATCAGCAACCTTCAACCTAACGACGAGCTCGAGGAGGTGGTCATCAACTTCCACTTCCCCGAGCAAACTGTTAAGGTCGGGCTGGAAATTCACCACGAGGAGAGAAGGATCCTCATCGAGTTCCTTCGAGCAAACTGTGATGTGTTCGCCTGGAGGGTGGAGGATATGCAGGGAATCAGCGAGGACGTGATCCTCCATAAAATCAATGATGACCCATCCTTCAAGAACATTCATCAAAAATCAAGGTACTTCTCCCCGGAGAAGGAGATTGCGATCAAGGAAGAAGTGGAGAAATTGCTCAAAGCGGGGATAATAAAGGAGATTTCCTACCCCAAATGGCTAGCAAATGTAGTAATGGTCAAAAAATCCAACGACAAGTGGAGGATGTGTGTTGATTTCACTGATCTCAACAAGGCATGCCCCAAAGACTGCTTCCCTCTTCCTCGCATAGACAGATTGGTGGATTCAATAGCCGGTCACAGAGTATTGAGCTTCATTGACGCATACTCCGGCTACCATCAGATCCAGATGGCTCCTGAAGATGTCCGCTCCGTAGCTTTCATCGCTGCGGGCAAGACTTACTGTTACACTATGATGCCCTTCGGGCTAAAAAATGCAGGAGCCACCTATCAACGAATGGTCAATCTTGTCTTCAAAAACCAACTAGGCAGAAACCTTGAGGCCTACATTGATGACATGGTTATTAAGACAAAGGAAAACTCCCACGAGCTCGACGTGGAGGAAACCTTCCAAAACTTGCGTCGCAATAACATGAAACTAAATCCCCTAAAATGTGCCTTTGGGGTGAAGGCGGGCAAGTTCCTTGGATTCATGGTCAACCAGCGAGGAATAGAGGCTAATCCCGAAAAAATCCAAGCACTGTTGGACATGAAACCTCCTGCTTGCGTGAAGGATGAACATAAACTCAATGGCCGCATCACCGCACTTGGCCGCTTCATCTCGCGGTCAGCAGAGAGATGCCTCCCCTTCTTCAAAACTCTAAAAGGGGGGAAGAGAGCTGACGAATTTACATGGAGTCATGACTGCCATCAAGATTTTGAAGAAGTCAAGAAATACCTCGGGCAGCCCCCTCTACTCGCGGCCCGGTGCCTGGGAAGAACTTTTTTCGTTTTTAGCAAGCATCGATCCGCAAGAGTAGCCGTTCTTGTAAGGGAGGATAATAACTCCCAAAAACCAGTTTATTATGTATCTAAGGCATTGTCCGCCGTAGAAGGGCGTTATCTTAATATAGAAAAGTTAGCTTACGCCTTGCTTGTATCTGCTCGAAAATTAAGAGCTTACTTTTCTGCACATCCTATAACTGTACTAACTGAGGCCCCGCTTAGAAAGGTTTTGCATAAACCAGAGTCCTCGGGGAGAATGCTTGCTTGGTCTATCGAACTCACTGAGTTCCAGATCACCTACTCCCCGAGAAGGACAATCAAAGCACAGGCCTTAGCTGATTTTGTGGCAGAATCATCATTTAAATTGGCGGACAATGGCCTTGGAAAAAGAAAGCGAACAGAATTAGAGGAAGCCCCAGATAGCTCGAGCACTGATATTGAACAGCCAAAGGAGCGTCCAGAAGAAGTGTGGACTTTATTCGTGGACGGCTCTGCGAGCAAGTTAATTAGTGGAGCGGGCATACTCCTGATCGCACCCTGCGGGGAGAAATTCAAAAGAGCCTTGAGATTCAAGTTTGAGGCATCAAACAATCAGGCTGAGTATGAGGCGATTATAGCGGGCATGGAATTGGCAAGAGACTTGGGAGTTCAGAATACTGAGATCAATAGTGACTCTCAGCTCATAGTAAATCAAATTAGGGGGGAGTATGATACAATCAACCCAGTGCTAACTCAGTACTGCGGTCTCGCAAAAACCCTCATCAAAGATTTCACCTACTATGAGCTGAACCAAGTCATGAGAGAGGATAACACGGAGGCTGACCTCCTCTCCAGAATAACCGATCAAGAAATCATAGACTTAGAGACAGATTGCCAGATAGAATTCACGGAGAGACCTGCTATTGATCGAATTCAGATAAGCAATATTGAGGATCAAGTGAGGGACTGGGTAGATGAGATCAAGGATTACATCGAGAAGCAGACCCTCCCTCAAGATCCAACAAGGGCTAGAGCCATTAGAACAGTGTCCGCGAAATACCTCATCCTCGATGGGGTGCTTTTTCGACGATCATTCACCAAACCTTTACTAAGATGTGTCAAAACTCACATGGTCACCAACTTACTCTATGAGGTTCATGAAGGAGTTTGTGGCGGACATCCAGGTGCTCGCACTCTCTCAGACAAGATCAAATTCCAGGATTCTTTTGGCCTACAATGAGAAGAGATGCGCAGGAGTACGTAAGAAAGTGTGATAAGTGCCAAAGATTTGCGGACATCCCTAGACTACCATCAACAGAGCAAGATTTGGTTGTACCATCGTAGCCGTTTGATACGTGGGGGATTGATCTTATTGGACCATTCCCAACTGCTCGAGGAAGCATTAAGTATGCCGTTATGGCCGTGGATTATTTTACCAAGTGGACAGAAGCCAAGGGCTTAGCCACTATCTCCGAGGAGAATACTATCAATTTTGTCCACGATCACATCTATTGCTGATTTGGGATTCCACAAGCAATAATTTCGGACAATGGCACTCAGTTCTCCGCAAAATTCACTGTTAAATGTGTGAGAATGAAGGTACAGCATCGTCAGTCCGCAGTTGCTTACCCCCAGGGAAATGGTCAAGCTGAGGCCGCGAACAAGCTAGTCCTGATCGCCCTAAAGAAAATTTTGGAGGGGCGAGGAGGACGATGGTTAGACGATCTCCAGACCGCATTATGGGTTGTCCGCACAACAATCAGAAACTCAACAGGGGAGACTCCTTTCTCGCTCACGTATGGGTCAGAGGCAATGGATCCAGTCGAGGTTGCCCTACCCTCGTACAGAGTCACATACTTCGATGAGTCTCAAAATGAGGCAAACAGAAGGTGTGACCTGGACGATCTCGAAGGGAGGAGAATGCGGGCAAATGAGAAAATGGTTAACTACAAACAAAAGGCGAAGAGGCACCATGATAAAAGAGTAAATAAAAGAAGTTTTTCAGTTGGAGATTAGGTACTCAGAAATGTGGAGGTCCAAGGGACTCAACCTGGTTTCAACAAACTCTCCCCGAAATGGGAAGGTCCATATGAGGTTACCAAAGTAATCAAGGAGGGTACCTACATATTGCGGACAAAGGAAGGAAAAGAGCTCAAGCACGCTTGGAATAGCGATCACCTTAGAAAGTACTTCTTTTGAAATTTTTGTAATTTTTTGAGGGAGTATAGGGTACTACCCATGTATGAATATGAAGTCATCACTAAATTTTTGTGCAAAAGCTGTTGTGACACTATTCCCACCAGCCTCAAAAGCTAGAGTGGATGCCCGCAAACGGATGCCAGTAGGTTAAAAGGACCAACATATGAGCTCCTACCTCCTGATGCGCAAAGATCCATTACGATCCGCACGCCTATATGGGTACAAAGGCCATTAAGCCCGTGCCCGATCGCGGACATGACACCCTGTCCTGCCCGCGTGACACCTCTAAGAAAAAGTGGGTATAGATGCAAGTGGGAACAAAGGCCAAAGCCCGGACCCACTAAATGCGCGAAGGCCTTTTTTAGGGCCGTTACTCGCATGCCTGTAGGTGACAAAAGCCAACATATGAGCCTGCTCACACGATCGCCACAAGACCCTCACAAAAAACTCAAGAAGTTTTGAATAAAGGGTCAAAACGCGTGAACCACCAATAGTGGATACATATACTGGTAGGTTAAAGGGCCAATATGCTCCTACCTACTGTTGAGTAGACTATCGCCTCACGACCACACTCTGTATGCCCTATGAAAGTAGCTTGCCTTGGTTGCTTTTGACTTACACCACGGCTCGCAAGGCTGGGAATAAGTGTAAATGGATGGGAGTGATCAAAAGAGTTTAACAAAGCCAAACAGACAAACGGGGTTAAGACCTCAAAGTTTGCCACAAGGCCAAACAAACGAGGTCACAGAGAAATAGGGCTGACTCTCACAAAAAATCCAAGTGATTTTGAATACAGAGTTAGGAAACTCAAAAAACGCGGGCACAAGGCCTACTAAGCCTCTAACCGCGGAAGGAGAGTATAAAATTTAATTGTTAGTCAAAAACGCTGGAAAAAGTAAAAGCAAGAATGCAAGTACTAAGGTACTCAAATATTGCCAACACTCAAAACAGCCTACAAAGACATAGCAATTAAGAGAATAGTTTAGAAAAATGTTTCCATTAATAGAAAAAATTTACAAAGATCCTATCAATCTATTACAAACAACAAGAAAATAAAAATCCTAAGCTAGAGGAGCTGGCCCCTTGGGGTCTTCAGAGACTGCTTCTGGGGCCGCTTCAGAGTTAGGGGTTGGAGAAGGAAGGCTGTTCACAAGTAAATCCGTGATGGGATCAAAGGCGGGCTCAGTGGAGATTGGAGTGGGAGCTGCCCGCAGGGGAAAAAGATCACCTATTGCCGGTCCACTGGGAAAGACGCGGGCAATGGCATCCTCATAGGGTATCTCCTCATCCCCAAATCTGAGGGCATCCACCTCGCCAATCAGGTCTGTGGCCGTGACTTCAGCCACAGGAGGCAAGGAGGCCGCTACGGCCAGCTCCAACCCCTTGACCTCCTCCTCGGACAGAGGAACTAGTGCATGCCCGGGAAGACACACAGCGTCAGTAGCCACCAATGAGCCTATTATGGCCAACTGCTGAGCTGAATATCTGCCCGTGGCAGCAAAGTTGTATATCTGCATCCTGCAGGCAGCCTCATACTGGGCACCTCCTTCGGCGGCCAGAAGGTTCTTGAACTCCTCGGAGTTCTTAAAATCCTCCACGGCCTCCCTGCGAGCAACCTGCATCGTAGTCCCCCCTTCCACCTCTAACCGCTTATATAGGAGCAGCTGCTCAGACAGCTCATCCACCTTGGCCTCCAGCACCAAGACCTGCTTCTTAGTGGCCTCCAACTTGGCCGAGAGCTCAGCATTTCGAGGCTCCCACTCGGCCTTGTGCCCGCGGAGCTGGCCCTTGGTTTTCTCCAAGTCCTTTTCCACCTCCGTCAACCGGTCAGAGAAGCCCTTTAGGTCGTCCTCTTTAACTTTGAGGGCCTTCTCCTTGTCATCAAGAGAGGAGTTCAAAACCGCAACCTTCTCCTGCATCTGCTCCAGCTCGCGGAGCTTGCTCGCCAGAATTTTTGCGTTGGCCTCAAGATCGGCGGACAGGCCGTCACAGCACTCCCGCAGCCTAAGCACTTTATTGCCCGCCTGCGGGGAGAAAGACCGAGAGTTAGAAAAGGATCACAAACTCAAAAGTATGAGAATATAAAGGCAGACAAGTCCAAACCTCAGTAAGGGCAAGGCCTATATCCCCCACCAGGGCAGAGGGATTCTCCTTGGCAACTACATTTTTGTAGAAGTCTGGGGAGTAAAGCCGGTTGACAAGGCCGATCCCCACGGAGGAATTGTTGGCGTTCCTGGTGTAGATGTCCACCCCAGTAATGGCGGGCACCTCAGAAAGCCTCTTCCTAATGGCCAGTGTCTCCTCGCGAGTATTGAGGGAGGCCACTGGGTATGAGACCGAGCAGATTGTGCCCCCTACGAGGGGAGCAGTGGTAGAGCCCGTAGCAGAAGTAGTGGCGGCCTGGAGGGGTGCATCCCCAACTTTATGAAGCTTAGAGGCCCTGTGCCCCAAATCTCCTTCTCTCTCAATCCTCTTCCGGGGATCTTAGGTTGTGCCCGGAGGAGATGGTGCGGCCAGGGGAGCTGGAGCGGATAGCATTGGCAGGGGGAAGACCCTTTGGGGGTGGAGGCAGGTCCTTAGTGAGGACCACTTTGGACCCGGCCAAAGCATTACCACCTTCCTATTGGCCACAGGCAAATTAGCTTCCTTGCCCGGGGCCGCTCCCAAGGCAGTCTGCCTCTTCGTGGCAGCTTCTTTCTGTGCCCGCATGTTCTGGGCCTTCAGTTCTTTGGCGCTCAGTGGAGGGGCCATCAAAAGTTATATTCTTCGGGGTCTATTCTGCAAGAGAAGAGATTTGGTTAAGGACAATTCAAAAAATGAAAAAAGAAAAGTATACAACAGTTATCAAAAAGAATAGAGACCAATTATTTCTGGAGGCTCGCATTCAGCACCCAGCATGCAAGTTTTGCACTCAGCCTCGAATTGATAGAACTCATGCAACCTCCAATCAGGGTCACGAGGCTGGGGTTCTATCTCTACTCTAGGGGCATAAGGGGCTCCCTCTATTCGAGGAGACACCCCTGAGTAGATTAGCAGGGGCTCGCACTCTACTATGGCTCCCACGTAATAAACAGGCTCCACCCCATCACTGTTGTACTTAGCCAGATAGGTCTCCAGGGCAACTCGCAGAGCCTCGGACAGGGAAGGGTCAGGATAATTTCTTGCGGACACCTTCAATGGAACGGGATTGGAAGGTTTGGAGAAGGGCCAACCAAACCTAGACTCTATGACCAAGATATCCCTCTGGTTCCATTGGTCAAATTTGTTTGATGGGGGAGAGAAAGTCCGGGCAGAATAGTTCTTGGCCTTCAAACTCAGGTTGCCATTGCTGATTTGGTTCTGATAGTAGGCATAAAGCCCAGAAAGGGTGGGCTCATAACCCAAGACCCTACAAACGGTTACGAAGGAGACAAGGGCCCTAATGGCATTATGAGTCAAGTGCATGGGGAGACAACTGTTGAATTCAAGGAAAAAATAGAAGAAAGGATCCAGGGGCAGCCTCAGGCCATTCTCAAACTGGGCCCCATAGAAAACACAGGCCCTGTTGTCCCCGCGGACATCTGGTATAGTTTCTGGCCGCAGTTTTTCCTTGTCTTTTACTTGAACGTGCCCAAGGGTGCGAACACGGAAGGCTTTGGGATCAACATTGTAGAGGCTGTATATCTCCTCCTCCCAATCTACGGTAGCCACTTCCTTAGCTTTTCTCTTATGGCCCCGGCCCGGATTTGCCTCAACAGCTGGCTGCTTGCCCATACCTCGGGCACGAACCACCTCCCCGGAATCCTCCTCGAAGGCATCAACAATTTCTGTTGCCTTCTGGACGGTGCCCGCAGCCATTCTATCTCCCTGCTCGCGGTTATCCTCCTCGGTCTTCGAGCTCACAGAGCCAAAGAGACCAGTGGAGGAACCCCTTGAGTTGGCCACCTCAGGTTCATTTTCTCTGCCTCCGGTCACCTCAAAATTCAGAGGCTCCAGCTCCTCGCTGCTACTCAGTTCAATGGTATCCACACCGAGGGCCCCGGGCACAACATCAGGAAAAATTGTCCTCAAGGGGATAACGTCCAAGACATCGGACAGATCCTCGGAGCTCTGTGCCCGCACCTCATTAACTTGGCTAGGGTCCATCAGTTCACACTTTTCCCAGTCAATTATTACGTCTGGGACACGAATCGCTCTCCTAACTAGTTCTACGGCGTTCAAGGACGAATCTCTCTCACGGGGAAACCTGCACAAAACTCCCATCACAAAATTTCTTAGCCTACTCGTATCCCCCAACACCAATATATCACCGTTCACAATTAATCTCTTATTCTTGGCCTCCCACAACCGGGGTGGGACAAACGGCCCCCATTGGGATTTCTCACAAAAATATTGGAAGCACTCCATGGATAATCTAAGCCAACCATGAGCTACCTTCCTAAATATCCCTCCTGTCCGTTTACAGACGGCAAAGGTATCTGGAGTGCTCCCATCTCCTAACTCTAGGGGACGGCGGGGTCCAAATTCACGGGTAGTTATTTTGAAATCCAAGAGATGATGAAGAAGAAGAAAAATCAAGATTACTTATGAGGGAAAATTCGAAGTTAGATTCAAAAGGCGGAAATGCAAAGACGCAGCACAAGTTTTCTCTCTCTAGACAGTCGAAGGCTTGAGGGTGGTAAAAGGGTTTGAGGAAGAAGGGTTTGGTATTTATAAGGCCTACCAATACGGGTTAAACCCGTTTGACCCGTATTAAATAGCCCACAAATCGTTCCTCGAACCCAGAACCGTCTCCAAACGTTTGAAATTTCGAAAATTCCGCCGGTTAGCATTTATTACCCCTCTTAGATGGCTGACACGTACCCTACGTACATACCACGCCCTGTCTTTTCGTATGCCAAGGGGCCCACTTGCTAACCGAGAGGCAGAGCATTCAAGGGGCCACGTGTCTCCTATCCGTGCCTCCCGAACGTGCCTATAATCACAGGAGGCAAAGCAACAACCAACGAAAAATGCCAACACTGGTGCTCGCCAAAATAGCGGTCTGATCCAACTGAGCTTAACTAGTAGCTCCTCGCTCAGACCATAAATAATCACACTTGGAGCTAGGGGCCATTGATGAGCCCGTATCTGCTGGACCGGGCCCACGCTCGGTCTGGTCCAAGGAACCGGTGATGTGGCATTCCCTAGACCGCTGGAGGGATGACCGCGGACAGATAGACCCCTAAGGTCAAGACCGCGTTCATCCCCGCATCATCCTTCTCAAAGACCGGAGGGATCCTGACCGATGGATTGGTGCCCGCAGGAGGTATGACCGCTCCATCCGTGCCCCCGTCAAATACCTTTGACCGCGCCCAAGATGTTGACCGCGGGCTCATACCTGCCTCCCGGTTATCTCACCTGCCTCTAAGTTAGTGTCAAGCCTTACTGAGCAAGTTAGCTTACTGGCTCTGACATGCAAGTTGCCGGCTCCTCCATCACGTATTCAATGCGGCTCATACAAGCGCCTACTATTTCATTTAATGCGTCAAGCCATATACACGGCTCATGTCCCTTTTAGCCATGTCCCCCTTTACAGTCAATGTTCCCTCCCTGACAGGGCCAATTAGCTGCGGACACGTGTAGGTGATCAAATACCAAAGTACCCTCTAGGGCTGATCTCATTGCTTACATCAACAAGCACCTCTCCATTGCCTATAAATAGAAGACCTTTGTCACCTTGGACAAGGTAAGTTTCAAATATATTGAGTAAGCCATATTATTCTAAAACCCTATACACTCACACACACTCAAGGTATTCAAAGCCTTCTTTACTCAGTTTTCTTACTCTCACACCCGAGGGCCTGAGTTGGAGTAACATCCAACTTTTACCTTAACGGTGCTTCATTTGTGTTGTGATATAGGTACATCAAACCACCAAAAATATCATGCCAGATATCCTTGAACCGCTTCTGACCCTAAAAAGCTTGGCGTCATCAGAAACCGTGAAACCGAGCCATTAAATCGAACCGTAAAACCGAGCCATAAACTGATCCATGGTACTTTCGAAGGCAGCATTTTTCCATAAGTATTTGAGTTTGTACACTAATGAGATGCCTGTATCCATTAGACATGGCCATTTTATAAACCGGACCGACCAACCAGACGGTTTTCAACCGGTCAAAATTGGTCAACGTCGGTTAACCGGAACCGGCTAACCAAAACCGGTAAATGGGAGGTTCGGTTAAGGTTTGCCTTTTTGAAAAACCGGTCAACCGCTGGTTAAAACCGTCGGTTAAACCGGCTAAAATCGGCATTTTCAAATTAATTTCAAACGGTCATATGAGTTGCTCGGCCGAGTCATATGAGTTGCTCTGCCGAGAGGTTCATTTCCAGTGTGTAAATTTCCAATAACGGTCATGCTCGGCCGAGCAGAACGCCAGAACCCATTCCAACGGCTACTTTTTCAAACTAGCCGTTATGTCCGTCAGAACTTTAACTGGGGCTGACAAAAATAAAAAAAAAGGTTTTTTTTGCCTAACACTACCAGAAAAAGGTCATTTAGCGACGGAAATTTCCGCCGCTAAAATTATATTTCCGTCGCTAAAATAAATCACCGACGGAAAAATTCCGTCGGTGGTCCGCCGCTACCAGTTCGTCGCAGTGCTCCGACGGGTCAATTTCCGCCGCTATTTTTTTCTTTTACCGACGGAATTAATTCCGCCGGTGAATTAATGGTTTCAGCGACGGAAAATTCATTGCTATATTAATTTAATTTAATTAAATTTTCATTTGGCGGAAATTTCCGTCATTGTAATAAAAATTAATTTAATTAAATTAATTTCAATGCGGAAATTTCCGTCATTGTAATAAAATTTAAATTAAAATTAAATTATTTCGGCGGCGGAAATTACCGTCGCCGAAATTATTTAATTTTAATTTAAATTTTATTACAATGACGGAAATTTCCGTGAAATCAAAAATTAAATAAAAATTAAATGATTATAGCGGCGGAAATTCCGTCGAAATTAATTTATTTAATTAATTTTTATTTCAAGATAATTTCGCGACGGAAAATTCCGTCAGCCGATTCCTAAATAAATTTAAAAAAAATAATTTAAAATATCAATAAACCAAAATTTTTGTACACGATATAACATTTCAATTTATAAAACTAAAACTATAAAAACTAAAATTCAAATATCGGCGTACCAAATAAAAACTAAATACCACCGTACCACCTGGAGGGGGAGAGGGGGAGGGGGAGAGGGGGAGGGGGGGAGGGGAGGGGGAGAGGGGGAGAGGGGAGCGGGGGAGAGGCGGGAGGGGCTCCCGCGGGTACCAAATGTCTCAAATGTTTACAAACAAGTATAATTTAATACAAAAATGTCTAAAAAAATCCGCAATCAACCCTGGGGGACGCCGGAAATTACCCTGAGTCTCAAGGGCCGAGATGAGCCATCAACAGCGCCAATTGTCTTTGAGTCTCTGCATGCTGTCTTTGAATCTCTGCATGACGTCGATCGTTCTCCTCCTGCATCTGCGTCTGAACTGCCAAAGCATCCGCAAGCTTTGCCCGCTCGCATTTTATTTCCACATTATTTCTCTCTACTCTTTCTTTTCTACTCTCAAATATTCACATATACTCTCACTCTCATCCAATTTTCAGTTAAATATTATCCCACTTTCAGTTAGTTTTCTAAAGAAATTAGTGCTTTTCTTCATTTTCATCCATTTTTAAGCTCCGTTTCGTTTTCAAACTTCATTTTATCTTACACAAATGGCTGGAAATCAAAGAAGAAGCAATTTAGACAAGTCACATGTTGGTTCTTCCTCCCCCAACAATGATTTTGATCATCAAAATCCAAATATTCAATAAAATGAGGAAGAAGAACAAGTTGAAATTGAAAGTGGTAGTGCTAGGAGGGGTAGGGGCAACCGAGCTACTAGGGGAGGTGGTCGGGGACAATGACAACCTTCTACAGAAAGAGCGCCGCAATTCGATACCTTCGCCATCCATTTCACTAAAAGAAAAATTAATGCCGATGATGATTATAATCTTCGAGCATTTTGCAACTATTGTACCGCATCTTACTCATTCAAAAGAGGCGGAGGGCATGGGACGCTCAATGGGCATACGACGTCAAAACATCCCGAGAAACTTGACATTTCCGCTACGCAAACTCAATTACAATTTCAACAACGTAGTTCGGGTTCGGGTGCACAAGGTTCGTCTTCCCCTTCTTCTGTCCTTTTTAAATTTGATAAGTGGGTTTATAGGGATGAACTAGCCAAATTTATTTGCGTTAAAGGCCTACCTTTTAATTTTGCGGATTGTGATTTTTGTGAAAATTTTGCTCGCCTTTCTTTAAATCCCGCCGCCACGAGAGTACCACATACGAACCTCGTATGTGATATTACTAGAGTGGTTTAAAAATATAAAAAAGTTTTAATTGGTGTTTTATCGGAACTGTTTGGTTTCGATATTACCGATGCCAGGGGCCTGGGTATTCGGTACGGGCCGATGGAGGCTCACTTGAGGAGGGTCATCGAGGATTATTTAGCTGGCCCTGTGAGGATGACGGAAAAGTTCTTGGCTAGAGTGTTTTTGTGGTTCGCTCTGTCAGCTACCTTATTTCCCAATGCTCACACGGCATGTCAGATTACTCTGCTCGGCTCTCTACCCAATCTGGAGGCTGTGAGAGGGTTTGCTTGGGGAGAGGCCAGTCTGGCCGAGCTCTATTATGCTTTGGACAGGTTCTCTCGGGGAGAGGAAAACTCATTCTGCTATTTTCAGTTTGCTTTAGATGTGAGTTTCTTTCTTTTTCTCTTCCTTGTCTCACTCGCACTCGTATGTATCTGCTTTGTAGCTGACATAACTTTCCTTGTGTTTGACAGGTTTGGTTCTCGAAGGTGTTCCACCTGCACAGGTGGTTTACCAGGGAGGCATATACGCATTTATTCCCTGCCACGTTGACTTGGCATAAGGCGGCGAGGAAGCCAGTAAAGTCGAGGGAGAGCACTCGATTGACTTACGAGGAGGTATATCTGGCCATGGACCGAGATTTTTCTCCGAGGATCAGCCTGACCTGGTGGAGTCGGCTTGATCACTTTGTGGTGCATGCTGCTGGGGAGATTACACGTCAGCGAAAGCTGCTGGTGGGGCTCCATTGTGACGTGATGTTCTGGGCAAGAGGGTATCTTGCCAGCATGCTCCGAGGTCTATTCCCTTGGTTTTGAGGGATCCACCTCTTCACATGCAGTATCCTTTGCTCATAGCCGGGGTGGAGTTAGAGCGGTATAGGCAGGGTATGCCTCACACCGAATACATCATAGAGGGCACCGACTATGATGTTTTCCTGAGGATGAGGCTGAGGAGCCCGCAGGTGCTGGATAGAGAGGGTGAGGGCCCTGCACGTCCCCGAGACTACCCGCTCCCCCGCACTCGCTTGTCATTTGAATGCGTTGGTGGTTCTCGCAGGAGGCTGTTGATTCCCATTCCGGAGCAGGCGAGGCCTCAATACAGAGTGGATCCTAGTGCTTTGGTGAGTGTTTTGCTTTGCATTTCTGTACTTGGTAGTAGCATCTTGCAAATGTTGCATTTGTGCTGTCTGTTTGTCTTTTGACGGCTTTCCTGGTTTGCAGGTGTCTGGCCGTACTTACAATCATGCCATGAGGTGCTTGGATGGGATAACCAACTACGCTAGGAGGCTCGTGGAGTTCCTGCAGTGTGGTTCCCGGAGGAGTGCGGATGTTTATGAGCCGATGCCTTCTTGGCCGTCTGCTGCGAGGGACCCATCTGCTTCCACGCCTGGTGGCACAGATTTTGTGCAGGGGTTCAGCCAGTTCTCCGGTGAGACTGCTGGGTTCGGAGCTCGCCACTCCTCGTATTTGGGACACGAGCAAGGGGAGTCCTCGGGAGCACATGCGCGGAGCCGTAGCTTTTCGTATGCCGATCTCGAGGAGTTTGCGGATTATTTGTCCACCGTGGATCAACTGCAGCGGGGCAGTATTATGAGTGCTCGGATGACGAGCAGGACTCTGAGTAGTCCTTTTGATTTATTTTAGACAATAGTGTGTATTGTCCAAACATTGATTTGTACTTTATAAGACCCATGGGGCAAACTCTTGTACATTTTGAATATTTATTATGATTACCTTCATTTATTTTTGGCAAATAAGCAAGTATGTTGATCAAAAATAAATAATAATGGAACATGCATTAAATAATAAAATTCGAGCTGGTCAAAATTTATATCTGTCTGGCTTGCCCTTGGTCCGGTGAAAGTCAAACAGTTTTTCAGTGGCATTGCGAGATGTTTGGTGAGGGTTCGGGGGTCGAGAGGCTTGGCTTCTGCTGTCCCGATCGTGGCGATCATGCTGTTTTCGGAGCCCAGGTCAATCATGTTTGGCATCTCCATGACTTTTTCAAAAAGACTCTGTAGAGCGGGTCCACTGAGAGCATCTTCTATGAATTCTGATTCCTTCTTCTTTGGAGTTACTGTCTCGAATGTGGCCTCAGAGGCTGACCCAAACAGTCTATTTCACATGAAGAGTGTCTCGAGCTGTTTTACTATGTCTGGGATTCCTTTGAATGTGTACTCATGCTAAACGGTGGTGGCAATTGGTCCAGGTAGAGCAGTGATGTCAAGGAATGCTCCCCTTATCGGATTAGCTTTGAGTCCTCTGAAACGCTTAAGGTCCTGTGCCAGATTTTCCATCCTTCTTGTAGTCTTTGTGCTGACTTTTCCTGCTTCTTTCTCGTCTTCATCAGTTCCACTTTCGGTCCCCTCGGTTCTGGCTTTGTCGGTTTATTTGTCGGTTCCCTCAATTACTGTTGGTTTCCCAGTTTCTTGTCGGTTCATTGTCGGCCCCTCGATTCTAGCCGCCGGTACCCTTGATAAAGTAATGGGCGAGGTCGAAACTGTAAGGTCGGAGGTTGGGTGTGCCGTTGAAGGTTCCCCTGCTTGCGGAGTCTTTGCCTTGGTCTTTGGCGAGCCTCTTGTTTTCCACGATATCGGTGGTGTTGGCACATAACCGAGCCCTTGGACTGTAGTGTGGTTCTTGACTTCGATGACTTGGTGTTGGCCTTGTAACCTCTTGTCGAGCCCCAGTCCCGGGATGAAGTTCATGAGTTTCATCATTTTCATGGCGGGAGGGATTTTGTTCCGAAATAGTGGAAGGTCCACGCTGCATATTTGGTTCTTGGAGGTTTCCAAGGTGAATCCATTTAATGCCATATCGTTATCATGCTTGATCTCTAACCTTTGGAATGCCGGTTGGTCTTTGGTCCCCTCGGTGGTGACGCTGTCGCCGTAGACTGTTGTGAGCTCGTTGCCTTGCATGAACTTGATACATTGGTGAAGGGTGGATGCTACGCCATTTATTTAATGCAGCAAGGGTCATCCCAGGATGGCCGTGAAAGTGATGGGAATGTCCAACACTTGGAATTCGGTGGGGATCATCCGCTTGCCGAACTAGATGTTTAGAGTATCAACCTCGAGAACTGTGCAGGAAGTAGATTTGCCGGTGATGATGGAAGCGTTTCTGCGTGGGACGCTTTTGATCTGTGTGCAATTGCCACTTTGTTCACATTCACATCCTTGGGGGTGTGCCATCACAGTGTACTGACCTCGGTGAGGCGATGCGGAGCGGAGGACATCGTGCCTTTGATCTGGGCTAGACATTCCTTGGCATAGGTCGGATGGTGACCAGTAGCCGATACATGTGGGGAGGGAGTCCCGCTATTGTTACTCTATGGTTGAGGGAGCGGTTGCAAATGATGCCCGAGGTACCAGCGACATGTGATCCCTGGTCTTTTTCTTGACGACCCTTGGTGATAGGAGGCAATCAGGTTGAATTGGAACTTTGGATGGCGAAACTCCGCACACATCATCTGCGATGGTGGGTTCCTCATTGGAAGATACAGACTTGCCGGACCGTTCAGGAGGGTCTTCTCATAGTCAGAGTTCCGGGGGTGTCCCAGTCTTCTTTCTACATTCCATCCCTGGTGCTGTGACAGTTCGGGATGGAGCAGGTGCCGTTGATGGGCTTGAGTAATGCTGGTACCTTTGAGGTGGGATCGCTCCTCATGGAAGATCCTTCGACTCCATTGCTGCTCATGCGGTTGTGGCAATATACGTCCTTTCCTACCAGGGTTCTCTTTCATCGGAGAGGGGGCACTGTTCTGTCCACTCGGTATTTGAACTGGTATGAGGAGTGTATAGGGCAGACACAAATGGCTATTTTGTGGAGACGAAGTGAGCTATTGTGCCTTGACTACCGTGACAGCTCAACTTTGAGGAGGGCCGAAGCGGTGGCTAACCCTCAGGATTGTACCGGGATGATATGCTTGATATGAGGCCAATGCTAGTCGGATGGCCGATTAGAGCATGGATATGACGACTCGAAGAGAGGCAGCTCGTGACAGAGCTAGGGAGAGGGCTACGTTGGCGGCCGCATGTTTGGCAGAGGCATCGGGAAGGGTCCCAGAGCCAGGTAGAAGGACTTCGGGGATATTCCCTGTGAAGGTGAAGAATACCCGCCGTGGAAAAGGGAAGGGGAAGAAAGATGAAGGACCAAGTACGAGGGACTAGGTTGACCTTGTTGTCCGGAATATCCACCCACTGTCATTGCAGACACATTAAATTGATTAAGCGTTTTATTGTTATTTTGCTAGCATGTAGCGAGTCAAGAGTTGACCGTGCTTGAACTCATCAAAGATTGTTTTAACCGTAATGAATTTGTAGGTTAAGTTTAAGAGTTTTTCGAAACACAAGCGATTGGTGTTGTATTTGAAATTTTATTTGTTTTTGAGACCGAACCAATGATGGCTGCCTACGTTCCCCTTTTACAATTGGACTAAGGGGCTCAGGTCACCGTAGTTCGACACTTTTAGGTGAAATTTGAAAAGACAAAAGAAGTGCGACCCTATTTTTTACCTAGATCATTTTCGGGAATGTATCCAGTTGGGTATTACTCTTTTAGCACTTTGATTTTACTGATGGTGGTGTATGGGGAAGGAAAGTTGACTCGTGCTCTTCCTCAAACAAAGTGTCTTTGAAGCTTTCTTCCATTCACGGGGTTAACGAAAGGGTTTCCGTCCGAATCTGCTAACTTCATGGCTCCTCCGGAGAAGATTCTTTGTACCACAATTGGGCCTATCCAGGTAGGCTCCTACTTTTCGAGGGGATTGGTCTGTGTAGGAGGATTTTCCTTAAGCACCAAGTCGCCTTCTATGATGTCTCGGATCTTGACTTTCTTATCAAATGCTCGGGTCATTCTACTTTGGTAGGCATGAGTATGCTCCATTGCTTTCAATCTGCGCTCGTCGAGTAGAGCTAGTTCGTCGTGACGGCTTTGGAGCCATTCGACTTCATTGATTCCATTTTCCAAGAGGACTCGGAGGGATGGAATTTCCAATTCAACTGGTAACATCACTTCCATTCCGTATGTGAGTGCGAAAGGAGTCTCCCTGTGGCGGTTATGACTGATGTTCTGTATCCCCAGAGAGCTAGATGTAGCTTTTCGGGCCAATCCCGACCTCTGACGGCCATTTTTCTGATTATTCTTGCGAGAGTCTTCTTTACTGCCTCTACTGCACCATTAGTTTGTGGTCTGTAGGGAGAAGACTTGTGGCGTGCAACTCTGAACTCGGTCAACAAATGGTCACAATCTCCTTCAAAGTGGGTCCCATTGTCGGATATGATCTCGTTGGGCACCCCGTATCTGCACATAATGTTCTCTTTTATGAACTCGGCCACCTTTTTAGAATTCAGTACTTTGTATGATCTGGCTTCTACCCATTTGGTGAAGTAGTCGACTGCGACTAATATGAACTCGTGACCATTGCTCCCTGGCGGAGTAATTTTTCCGATGACGTCGATTCCCCATGTGGCAAAAGGCCATGATATAGTCATGCAGTAGAGCTCGTGAGGAGGGATGTGATTGAGGTTGGATAACCGTTGACATTTGTCGTAGCTTCTGACGATCTGGATGCAGTCTGTTTCCATTGATACACAATAGTAACCCATACGGAGGATGATCTGTATCAATGATCTGGCGTTCATGTGCGGACCGCAGGTTCCGTTGTGAACTTCGTTCATCAGCTCGCTGGCTTTTTCTTTATTTACACACCGGAGGAGTGGTCCTTGGTGGAGCTTCTTGTACAACATACCCCCCAGAATGACGAAATGGGATGCCAGGCATTTTAGGGCCATCATGTTTTTGGCTTTGATCCCTTCTTTGTATTTTCCGTCTTCATTTGTGAATGAAGCTTCTCCATTTCGGAGGTACTGGTAGATTTGATTGTACCAGGGTTCATCGATCAGTTCATGCTCAACTTAGATCTCACAGTAATAGGAGGATGTTTCCCGTCTGCCTATTCTGAGGGGTTTTACTGATTTCCCTTCGGGAATTTCGATAAGAGATGCTAGGATGGCCAGGGCATCTGCAAAGCGGTTCCTGTCTCTTGGCAAGTAGTGGAAAGAGATGTCCTTAAACTGAGCAATGAGCTCCTCCATGTACGTGTGGTACTTCTGGAGGCCAGAATATATTGTCTTCCATTTGTTGGATACTTGATTGATGATCACTTTGAAGTCTCTGTATACTTCCGGTTACGAAATGTTGCGTTCAAGAGAGGCTTCTAGGCCGGCTGCGAAAGCTTCATATTCTGCTGCATTGTTGGTTACCTCAAAATTCAGTTTGATGGCTATGGGAGTGTGCTCGTCTTTAGGATCAACCAGGAGCATTCCAATACCATTTCCCTTCTTGTTGGCTGCCCCATCGAAAAAGAGTTGCCAGCGATTTGCGCTGTTGAGTGAGAATATCCCATCATCTGGAAACTGCGAATTAGGACCCTTGAGTTCACTGCTTGGGAAGTCTGCCAGCTGATCTGCCATTACTCTGACCTTTGTTGATTTTTTGACCATGTATTTGATGTCAAATTCAGCCAGGAAGAATGACCACTTGGCTAATCTCATTGATAGAGATGGCTTGTCGAAGAGATATCTGACGGGGTCCATCTTGGAGACCAGGAGCACTGAGTGTGACTGCATGTAGTGTTTCAGTTTCCCGACTACCCATACCAAGGCGGTACAAGTTTTCTCTAATGCTGAGTAGCTGAATTCACTTCCAATGAAGCTTTCGGCTTATGAAGTAGATTGCATGCTCAACTCTGGAATCTTTCTGTTCTTGCGCAAGCATAGCTCCAATTGACGTGTCTGTCACTGTCAGGTACATGAGGAGTGGCTTATATTCATGTAGCGGGCACAGGATTGGGGGATTCACTAAGTATGTCATGATTTTCTCGAAGGTTATCTGGCATTCGGAGTCCCATTTGATGTCAGCATTTTTCTTCATTAGTTTGAACATTGGCTCGCAGAGAGATGTCAACTGGTTGATGAAGCGGGTGATGTCCTGAAGTCATCCCATGAAACTTTTCACTTCTGTCAGTGTCTGCGGCGGATTCATGTCGATGATGGCATTGATTTTCTTTGGATCAACTTCGATGCCTCTTTCTGTAACCATGTACCCCAGTAATTTGCCTCGCTTAACGTCGAAGGTGCACTTTGCAGGGTTCAATCTCATGGAGTGCTTTCTGAGTCTGTTGAAGAACTTTCTCAAATCTGTCATGTGCTGCATGTCTGATCATCTGGAGTAGATGATCACGTCGTTGACATACACTTCGATTTCTTTGTGAATCATGTCATGGAAGAGAGCTGTTGCAGCCCGCTGATAGGTAGCCCCAGCGTTCTTTAAACCGAACGGCATGACCATATAATAGTATGTCCCCCACGAAGTGGTGAATGCAGTCTTGGCATGATCTTCCTCGGACATCTTGATCTGATTGTACCCAGCGAAACCATCCACGAAGGATTTCACTTTGAAATTTGCCGTGGTGTCGACCAGCATGTCGATGTTGGGCAGTGGGAAATCGTCTTTAGGGGTGGCCTTGTTGAGATCTCGGAAATCCATAGAGCATCTGACCTTTCCATTGGCCTTGGTGATCGTCACAATGTTGGAGAGCCAGGTCGGGTAGTCAATTACTCTGATGAAGCCGACGCGGAGCATCTTCTCAATTTCTTCTTTTACTTGCAGGGACCATTCTGGCTTGATCTTGCGCAACTTCTGCTTGACAGGCATGGATTCTGGATCCAGAGGGATTCTGTGCTCCACGATTGAGGGATCGAGTCCTGGCATGTCTTGGTATGACCAGGCGAACACGTCAACATATTCTTTGAGGAGATTTATTAGGGCTTCTTTTTCTGCACCGACGAAGAAACTGCCCACTTGTGTCTCTTTAGGCTCTTACACTGACTCCAGGTTCACTTTTGTCATAACCTCTTCGGTAGCTTGGGCCCGATTGTCCTCTTAGTCTACTACACGCTTGAGAACTTCTTTAATGTATTGTTCATTTAGTGTGTCTGCTTCTTTATCAAGTGAGTCATTATTAACGTCTTTTAAGTTGTTTGTTAACTTATCAGTTGTTAAAGTGGCAATGAGGGGATAATTCGAAAGGTCGAACTTTTCATTTAATACGAACGGGAATACATTGTTGGCTACATTATCATAGTCTTCCGGCGTGAGGCCGCTGGACGACTCAAAGGACTGGACTTTGACAATGACTGACTCAGAGGGTTTGAGACTAGGCTTAGGGAGATGTGGGTGCAGGCCCAGTTTGTCTTCCATTTCTGTCTGGCTTGCCCTTGGTCCGGTGAAAGTCACCCAGTTTTTCAGTGGCATTGCTGGATGTTTGGTGAGGGTTCGGGGGTCGAGAGGCTTGGCTTCTGCTGTCCCGATCATGGCGATCATGCTGTTTTCGGAGCCCAGGTCAATCGGGTTTGGCATCTCCATGACTTTTTCAAAAAGACTCTGTAGAGCGGGTCCACTGAGAGCATCTTCTATGAATTCTGATTCCTTCTTCTTTGGAGTTACTGTCTCGAATGTGGCCTCGGAGGCTGACCCAAACAGTCTATTTCCCATGAAGAGTGTCTCGAGCTGTTCTTCTATGTCTGGGATTCCTTTGAATGTGTACTCATGCTAAACGGTGGTGGCAATTGGTCCAGGTAGAGCAGTGATGTCAAGGAATGCTCCCCTTATCGGATTAGCTTTGAGTCCTCTGAAACGCTTGAGGTCCTGTGCCAGATTTTCCATCCTTCTTGTAGTCTTTGTGCTGACTTTTCCTGCTTCTTTCTCGTCTTCATCAGTTCCACTTTCGGTCCCCTCAGTTCTGCTGTCGGTTTCGCTGTCGGTTCCCTCAATTCTGCTGTTGGTTTCCCCAGTTTTACTGTCGGTTCCGCTGTCGGCCCCTCAGTTCTGCTGTCGGTACCCTTGATAAAGTAATGGGCGAGGTCGAAACTGTAAGGTCGGAGGTTGGGTGTGCCGTTGAAGGTTCCCCTCTTGCGGGCTGCTGCTTTGGTGCTGGCGAGCCTCTTATTTTCCCTGATATCAGCTGGTGTTGGCACATAACCGAGCCCTTGGACTGTAGTGTGGTTCTTGACTTCGATGACTTGGTGTTGGCCTTGTAACCTCTTGTCAAGCCCCAGTCTAAGGATGAAGTTCATGAGTTTCATCATTTTCATGGCGGGAGGGATTTTGTTCCAGAATAGTGGAAGGTCCACGCTGCATATTTGGATCTTGGAGGTTTCCAAGGTGAATCCATATAATGCCATATCGTTATCATGCTTGATCTCTAACACTGGAATGCCGTTGGTGCTGGTCCCCTCGGTGGTGACGCTGTCGCCGTAGACTGTTGTGAGCTTGTTGCCTTGCATGAACTTGATACATTGGTGAAGGGTGGATGCCACGCCGTTTATTTAATGCAGCAAGGGTCATCCCAGGATGGCTGTGAAAGTGATGGGAATGTCCAACACTTGGAATTCGGTGGGGATCATCCGCTTGCTGAACTAGATGTTTAGAGTATCAACCTCGAGAACTGTGCAAGAAGTAGATTTGCCAATGATGATGGAAGCATTTCTGCGTGGGACGCTTTTGCTCTGTGTGCAATTGCCACTTTGTTCACATTCACATCCTTGGGGGTGTGCCATCACAGTGTACTGGACCTGGTGAGGCAGTGCCGGAGCGGAGGAGACATCGTGCCTTTGATCCTGGGCTAGACATTCCTTGGCATAGGTCGGATGGTGACCAGTAGCCGATACATGTGGGGAGGGAGTCCCGCTATTGTTACTCTATGGTTGAGGGAGCGGTTGCAAATGATGCCCGAGGTACCAGCGACATGTGATCCCTGGTCTTTTTCTTGACGACCCTTTGTGATAGGAGGCAATAAGGTTGAATTGGAACTTTGGATGGCGAAACTCCGCACACATCATCTGCGATGGTGGGTTCCTCATTGGAAGATACAGACTTTCCGGACCGTTCAGGAGGGTCTTCTCATAGTCAGAGTTCCGGGGGTGTCCCAGTCTTCTTTCTACATTCCATCCCTGGTGCTGTGACAGTTCGGGATGGAGCAGGTGCCGTTGACGGGCTTGAGTAATGCTGGTACCTTTGAGGTGGGATCGCTCCTCATGGAAGATCCTTCGACGCCATTGCTGCTCATGCGGTTGTGGCAATATACGTCCTTTCCTACCAGGGTTCTCTTTCATCGGAGAGGGGGCACTGTTCTGTCCACTCGGTATTTGAACTGGTATGAGGAGTGTATAGGGCAGACACAAATGGCTATTTTGTGGAGACGAAGTGAGCTATTGGGCCTTGACTACCGTGACAGCTCAACTTTGAGGAGGGCCGAAGCGGCGGCTAACCCTCAGGATTGTATCGGGATGATATGCCTGATATGAGGCCAATGCTAGTCGGATGGCCGATTAGAGCATGGATATGACGACTAGAAGAGAGGCATCTCGTGACAGAGCTAGGGAGAGGGCTACGTTGGCGGCCGCATGTTTGGCAGAGGCATCGGGAAGGGTCCCAGAGCCAGGTAGAAGGACTTCGGGGATATTCCCTGTGAAGGTGAAGAATACCCGTCGTGGAAAAGGGAAGGGGAAGAAAGATGAAGGGACAAGTACGAGGGACTAAGTTGACCTTGTTGTCCGGAATATCCACCCACTGTCATTGCAGACACATTAAATTGATTAAGCATTTTATTGTTGTTTTGCTAGCGTGTAGCGAGTCAAGAGTTGACCGTGCTTGAACTCATCAAAGATTGTTTTAACCGTAATGAATTTGTAGGTTAAGTTTAAGAGTTTTTCGAAACATAAGCGATTGGTGTTGTATTTGAAATTTTATTTGTTTTTGAGACCGAACCAATGATGGCTGCCTACGTTCCCCTTTTACAATTGGACTAAGGGGCTCAGGTCACCGTAGTTCGACACTTTTAGGTGAAATTTGAAAAGACAAAAGAAGTGCGACCCTGTTTTTTACCTAGATCATTTTCGGGAATGTATCAAGTTAGGTATTACTCTTTTAGCACTTTGATTTTACTGATGGTGGTGTATGGGGAAGGAAAGTTGACTCGTGCTCTTCCTCAAACAAAGTATCTTCGAAGCTTGCTTCCGTTCACGGGGTTAACGAAAGGGTTTTCGTCCGAATCTGCTAACTTCATGGCTCCTCCGGAGAAGATTCTTTGTACCACAAACGGGCCTATCCAGGTAGGCTCCTACTTTTCGAGGGGATTGGTCTGTGTAGGAGGATTTTCCTTAAGCACCAAGTCGCCTTCTCTGATGTCTCAGATCTTGACTTTCTTATCAAATGCTCGGGTCATTCTGCTTTGGTAGGCATGAGTATGCTCCATTGCTTTCAATCTGCGCTCGTCGAGTAGAGCTAGTTCGTCGTGACGGCTTTGGAGCCATTCGACTTCATTGATTCCATTTTCCAAGAGGACTCGGAGGGATGGAATTTCCAATTCAACTGGTAACATCACTTCCATTCCGTATGTGAGTGCGAAAGGAGTCTCCCCTATGGCTGTTTTGACTGATGTTCTGTATCCCCAGAGAGCTAGATGTAGCTTTTCGGGCCAATCCCAACCTCTGACGACCATTTTTCTGATTATTCTTGCGAGAGTCTTCTTTGCTGCCTCTACTGCACCATTAGTTTGTGGTCTGTAGGGAGAAGACTTGTGGCGTGTAACTCTGAACTCGGTCAACAGTTGGTCACAATCTCCTTCAAAGTGGGTCCCATTGTCGGATATGATCTCGTTGGGCACCCCGTATCTGTACATAATGTTCTCTTTTATGAACTCGACCACCTTTTTAGAATTCAGTACTTTGTATGATCTGGCTTCTACCCATTTGGTGAAGTAGTTGACTGCGACTAATATGAACTCGTGACCATTGCTCCCTTGCGGAGTAATTTTGCCGATGACGTCGATTCCTCATGTGGCAAAAGGCCATGATATAGTCATGCAGTAGAGCTCGTGAGGAAGGATGTGATTGAGGTTGGATAACCGTTGACATTTGTCATAGCTTCTGACGATCTGGATGCAGTCTGTTTCCATTGATACACAATAGTAACCCATACGGAGGATGATCTGTGTCAATGATCTGGCGTTCATGTGCGGACCGCAGGTTCCGTTGTGAACTTCGTTCATCAGCTCGCTGGCTTTTTCTTTATTTACACACCGGAGGAGTGGTCCTTGGTGGATCTTCTTGTACAACATACCCCCCAGAATGACGAAATGGGATGCCAGGCATTTTAGGGCCATCATGTTTTTGGCTTTGATCCCTTCTTTGTATTTTCCGTCTTCATTTGTGAATGAAGCTTCTCCATTTCGGAGGTACTGGTAGATTTGATTGTACCAGGGTTCATCGATCAGTTCATGCTCAACTTCGATCTCACAGTAATAGGCGGGTGTTTCCCGTCTACCTATTCTGAGGGGTTTTACTGATTTCCCTTCGGGAATTTTGATAAGAGATGCTAGGATGGCCAGGGCATCTGCAAAGCGGTTCCTGTCTCTTGGCAAGTAGTGGAAAGAGATGTCCCTGAACTGAGCAATGAGCTCCTCCATGTACGTGTGGTACTTCTGGAGGCCAGAATATATTGTCTTCCATTTGTTGGATACTTGATTGATGATCAATGCTGAGTCTCTGTATACTTCCAGTTCTGAAATGTTGCGTTCAAGAGAGGCTTCTAGGCCGGCTGCGGAAGCTTCATATTCTGCTGCATTGTTGGTTACCTCAAAATTCAGTTTGATGGCTATGGGAGTGTGCTCGTCTTTAGGATCGACCAGGAGCATTCCAATATCATTTCCCTTCTTGTTGGCTGCCCCATCGAAGAAGAGTTGCCAGCGATTTGCGCTGTTGAGTGAGAAAATCCCATCATCTGGAAACTGCGAATCAGGACCCTTGAGTTCACTGCTTGGGAAGTCTCGCTGCACTGACCGCCATTACTCTGCCCTTTGTTGATTTTCTGACCATGTATTTGATGTCAAATTCATCCAGGAAGAATGACCACTTGGCTAATCTCATTGATAGAGATGGCTTGTCGAAGAGATATCTGACGGGGTCCATCTTGGAGACCAGGAGCACTGAGTGTGACTGCATGTAGTGTTTCAGTTTCCCGACTACCCATACCAAGGCGGTACAAGTTTTCTCTAATGCTGAGTAGCTGAGTTCACTTCCTTGAAGCTTTCGTCTTATGAAGTAGATTGCATGCTCAACTCTGGAATCTTTCTGTTCTTGCGCAAGCATAACTCCAATTGACGTGTCTGTCACTGTCAGGTACATGAGGAGTGGCTTATATTCATGTGGCAGGCACAGGATTGGGGGATTCACCAAGTATGTCATGATTTTCTCGAAGGTTATCTGGCATTCGGAGTCCCATTTGATGTCAGCATTTTTCTTCATTAGTTTGAACATTGGCTCGCAAAGAGATGTCAATTGGTTGATGAAGCGGCTGATGTACTGAAGTCTTCCCATGAAACTTTTCACTTCTGTCAGTGTTTGCGGCGGATTCATGTCGATGATGGCATTGATTTTCTTGGGATCAGCTTCGATGCCTCTTTCTGTAACCATGTACCCCAGTAATTTGCCTCGCTTGACGCCGAAGGTGCACTTTGCAGGGTTCAATCTCATGGAGTGCTTTCTGAGTCTGTTGAAGAACTTTCTCAAATCTGTCATGTGCTGCATGTCTGATCATCTGGAGTAGATGATCACGTCGTCGACATACACTTCGATTTCTTTGTGAATCATGCCATGGAAGAGAGCTGTTGCAGCCCGCTGATAGGTAGCCCCAGCGTTCTTTAAACCGAACGGCATGACCATATAACAGTATGTCCCCCACGAAGTGGTGAATGCAGTCTTGGCATGATCTTCCTCGGACATCTTGATCTGATTGTACCCAGCGAAACCATCCACGAAGGATTTCACTTTGAAATTTGCCGTGGTGTCGACCAGCATGTCGATGTTGGGCAGTGGGAAATCGTCTTTAGGGGTGGCCTTGTTGAGATCTCGAAAATCCATAGAGCTTCTGACCTTTCCATTGGCCTTGGTGATCGTCACAATGTTGGAGAGCCAGGTCGGGTAGTCAATTACTCTGATGAAGCCGACGCGGAGCATCTTCTCAATTTCTTCTTTTACTTGCGAGGACCATTACGGCTTGATCTTGCACAATTTCGCTGATAGGCTTGGATTACGGATCCCGGAGGATTACGTGCTCCACGATTGAGGGATCGAGTCCTGGCATGTCTTGGTATGACCGGCGAACACGTCAACATATTCTTTGAGGAGATTTATCGGGGCTTCTTTTACGCAGGCGAAGAAGCGCCCTTGTGTCTCTTTAGGCTCTCGCACTGACTCCAGGTTAACTTTAGTCATAACCTCTTCGGTAGCTTGGGCCTGATTGTCCTCTTAGTCTACTACACGCTTGAGAACTTCTTTAATGTATTATTCATTTAGTGTGTCTGCTTCTTTATCAAGTGAGTCATTATTAACGTCTTTTAAGTTGTTTGTTAACTTATAAGTTGTTAAAGTGGCAATGAGGGGATAATTCGAAAGGTCGAACTTTTCATTTAATACGAACGGGAATACATTGTTGGCTACATTATCATAGTCTTCCGGCGTGAGGCCGTCGCACGTCTCAGAGGACTGGACTTTGACAATGACTGACTCAGAGGGTTTGAGACTAGGCTTAGGGTGATGTGGGTGTAGGCCCAGTTTGTCTTCCATTTATGTCTGGCTTGCCCTTGGTCCGGTGAAATTCAAACAGTTTTTCAGTGGCATTGCTAGATGTTTGGTGAGGGTTCGGGGGTTGAGAGGCTTGGCTTCTGCTGTCCCGATCGTGGCGATCATGCTGTTTTCGGAGCCCAGGTCAATCAGGTTTGGCATCTCCATGACTTTTTCAAAAAGACTCTGTAGAGCGGGTCCACTGAGAGCATCTTCTATGAATTCTGATTCCTTCTTCTTTGGAGTTACTGTCTCGAATGTGGCCTCGGAGGCTGACCCAAACAGTCTATTTCCCATGAAGAGTGTCTCGAGCTGTTCTTCTATGTCTGGGATTCCTTTGAATGTGTACTCATGCTAAACAGTGGTGGCAATTGGTCCAGGTAGAGCAGTGATGTCAAGGAATGCTCCCCTTATCGGATTAGCTTTGAGTCCTCTGAAACGCTTGAGGTCCTGTGCCAGCTTTTCCATCCTTTCTGTAGTCTTTGTGCTGACTTTTCCTGCTTCTTTCTCATCTTCATCAGTTCCACTTTCGGTCCCCTCAGTTCTGCTGTCGGTTCCCTTAATTCTGCTGTTGGTTTCCCCAGTTTTACTGTCGGTTCCGCTGTCGGCCCCTCAGTTCTGCTGTTGGTACCCTTGATAAAGTAATGGGCGAGGTCGAAACTGTAAGGTCGGAGGTTGGGTGTGCCGTTGAAGGTTCCCCTCTTGCGGGTGCTGCCTTGGTGCTGGCGAGCCTCTTGTTTTCCCTGATATCAGCTGGTGTTGGCACATAACCGAGCCCTTGGACTGTAGTGTGGTTCTTGACTTCGATGACTTGGTGTTGGCCTTGTAACCTCTTGTCGAGCCCCAGTCCCGGGATGAAGTTCATGAGTTTCATCATTTTCATGGCGGGAGGGATTTTGTTCCAGAATAGTGGAAGGTCCACGCTGCATATTTGGTTCTTGGAGGTTTCCAAGGTGAATCCATTTAATGCCATATCGTTATCATGCTTGATCTCTAACACTGGAATGCCGTTGGTGCTGGTCCCCTCCGTGGTGATGCTGTCGCCGTAGACTGTTGTGAGCTCGTTGCCTTGCATGAACTTGATACATTGGTGAAGGGTGGATGCCACGCCGTTTATTTAATGCAGCAAGGGTCATCCCAGGATGGCTGTGAAAGTGATGGGAATGTCCAACACTTGGAATTCGGTGGGGATCATCCGCTTGCCGAACTAGATGTTTAGAGTATCAACCTCGAGAACTGTACAGGAAGTAGAATCATAAGCCTTGACAGTTTGGACTGAAGGCTTCAAATCTATGGGCTTGATGTCAAGCAGGTCCATCATCATGGCGGGCAAGACATTCATTCTGGAACCTCCATCTACCAGTACACGAGGAAGGCGGCGCTCGTCCAACTGAACTGTGATGTAGAGCAGCTCATTGTGATCAACCCTAAATTTTGGCAGGTCCAAATATGTGAAGGTGATGATGTTTCCATAGTGGATGTTGCCGATCATCTGAATCACTTCCCTTGGGGTTACATCCACATGGACCATGGTGCGGGCCAAACTTTCCTCTAGCTTGAGCTTGTAAGGGTATGATGATGTGAGCAGGGACCATAGGGAAATGTTCACCTGGGTCTGCTTAAGCTGCGTGATGATTGGGTCCTCCTTCACGGAACTTGTATCTTCAGGCAGACCGGGTTGCGGTTCTGGCTCCGTCGGCTTTTTGGTAGCCTTTGGTGGTAGCACATGAATTTGACCCGAAGGGGTTAGAACGTTGACGTCGGGCTTGGTCCCTTTTGAACAGGTTGCTTTGAGCTGAGCCATAGTCAGAGGAGGATTTTTTGAAGCACAGGGCCATATGTCCTCCCTCAATTCGTTGACTGTAGATGTAATCCCAGGGGCTTCGGCAGCTTTTCGGATTCTGTCCCAGACACTGGTTTAGGTGCCTCCGCAGGGACGGAGTCTATGGTTCGCCGAAGTTGTTCGAACGTCAGTGCGCAGCAGTGGTTGCTAGGATTGAACTGCGTATTGCTGACCCTCCGGGGGAGGTTAGAGAGTTCTTGGTTCAAGCGAACGGTCTCTTTGATTTCTTCGCGGTATACTGCGCTTCTTTCCTTCTTGCTGAGCAGGCTCGTGGCATTCTGGAGTTGGGACAAGCAGTAGTCATGGTTTGCTAATTTTCCTCCACTTTTGGCCCAGATCAGCTCTCTTGCAGTAGAGCCTTTGTCGAGAGCTAGCGCTTGCGTTTCTTCCCATGTGAGAATAGCCAATGCTTCCTTGAACTGTATGCGGCAGTCCAGATAAACTTCCATCGGGGAGAGCTTTCTCTGCTGCTTTAACTGAGTGGCGGGTATGTCGGAAGGTGAGTATACGGCTTCCCGGACGTCTGCCCATGTGACTGGTTTTTGCCCCAGTTGGTCGTTTCTGTAAACGAATGCGGTAGTCTGTGGAATCTCCCTGAGCAGTTGTTGGAGATGTATTTCCATCTTTCTCTTCTTTTTGAATAGACCTTCCTTCTTCAGTTGGCCTTTCAATTTGAGAACGGAAATGATCCGTTCCCATCCTCCCAGGACCCTTAGGATTCTGTTTTTGTTGACTTCACGACCGACTTGGAAGAGAATAGTTTCATCGTCTACATCTTCGCTTTTGCAAAGGACTTGCTTCTCTCGGGGAGATAGGCGCTGGTATTCCTCATGCTGTTTGGCTATGTATTCCTTGTGCTGTGCCATTCCATCTCCTAGGTCGTCGGGACCGTTGACCGCCCTTCCTTGCCAGAGGGGGTTTGATGAGAAGCGATGGTAGTCCACGAAGTCGCCGTGGCCAAAACCTTTGAGGTCGAACTGGTCTAGAGTGGCCTCTAGCTTGCTGTCTGAAACTTCTTGTGACGCTTTAAGGGCTCGGTCCCTGTGAGTCTTCTGAGCTTTGTTTTCGTCCCAGAGGTGATTTTCTTGTGCAGCTACTTCCAGGAGGGCTTTCCTTGCGAGAGCTAAGCAGTCTCCGTAGGTGCGCGCTGTTTGACTGGTGTCTAGAACTGTGATTACATCCAAATCTCCGAATGGCAGAAATACTTGGATTATATTGACGAAGGAAGTCGTGCTGGGACATTCCATGCGGCCTTCCTTGATCTCGGTCACCAAGAAGTTTATCCATATTTGCTTGATCAAACCAACGGGGGTATTGAACTCTGCGAGGCTGATGGTCTCGTGATCTCATTCGAGAGCCAAGTCTATCAGAGCTAGCAGCTTGCTGGCGGGATGTCTGAATTCGTGGCCGTGATGGCTGGGAGCAGGGTCGAACTTGAGCATATTGATACTGAGGTGATCATTCCTTCCTTCTGAAGCTTGATTTGTCTCACTGGAAGGATTCTTGCAGATGTTCTCAGGGTGGCTGCTGGAGGCATTTCCGAGGCTGATCTGGATTGTAGCAAGGTGGGGAGTTCTGTCTCCTTTGTCAGTGCCTTTAACCTTGGCGGCGCTTTTGGCAGTGAGCTTGACTGGCGGCACAGGCCGGTTGCCACTGGGGCTGATAACTGGAAGTGATGATGAGCCTTGAGCTCTTATGGCCAGGGCCTCATTTACCATGATCAGGCAATCATCGAGGGTAACTTTGGCGTTGCAGAATCTGACAATAAGGATCGGATCATTGGCATCGTCGGGATATCTGGAGAAAACGATGTTGACGAAGTCATCGTCGGTTACGTGATCAGAAGGGTTCTTTGTCGTGTCAACCAGTTGTTTCCACTCGCCGGATAACTGTCTGTACTGGACATTGAGTTTGACAATTTCCATGGTATTGGAGCCCTCATCGTAGGTGACCTCATCGGAACTGGTGCCATCCTCTAAACTGAGCATGTGTATGTAAGGGTCCTCTTGCGGATCTGCCGCGTCTTCCACTCCGGATAGTCCTGATTCGTCACTGTCTGATTGCTCAACCCAGATCAAAGGATGTCTCGCGCCCTGTCGCAAAACTGGTGCTGCTAGAAAGACCTCATGCCTTTCATTTGAGAAAAGGGGTTCGGTGGGCAATTCTGCGTGTAAGACATCCCAGTCGACTGCCATACATTCATCACGATTGTACCGGTGCTTGTTGACCTTTATCGTGAAGATTTCTTCACCTGGCGGGGCTAGAGAGTTTGCTCAAAGGATGCTGATAAATCTTTGATCGGAGATAGGGGGTTTGTGTGCCCGTATCATTGCGATGCTCAGGGTTTCTTTCCAGTCTGAATCCAAGTTTCGGAAATGGTAGTTAAACTTGATGAATCTGACTGCTTCAGGATCTTCCTGCTCGAGGACGTTGACATAATTAGCACTCCGAACTCTGAGGGATTCTGATGAGATTTGCCCCGGTTGTCCTTTGGTCGGCTTGTATGAGGTAGCCCCGGTGCCTGGCTGCTGGCACGCTTAATTGGCATTTCGACTTCATTCCCTATGAGGAAACTGTCCCCTCTGATGACCTCGAGATCTCCTTGTCAATTTATGAACTTGACAAACTGATGGAGAGTGGAGGCTATGGCCTTCATGTGGTGTAGCCATGGGCGTCCCAACAGAGCTGTAAATTTGGACGGAATGTCCATCACGTGGAACTTTGCTGGCACCATTTGGGTTTCGAACCAGAGCTCTAGAGTCACCGTCCCTAGGATGGGACGAGACGTGCTGTCGTAAGCTTTGATAGTTCGGGTAGATGGGATCATGTGGCCTTTATCAATGCGTAAGGCTCACATCATGCTGCGGGGAAGGACGTTGACTGATGATCCATTATCTACCAATACCCCAGGGAGGGAGACAGTGTTGAGCCAGATAGTGATGTACAAAGCTTCGCTGTGCCCCGAGGCCCCTTTTGGTAGGTCTTCATCACAGAAGGTGAGCATACTACCATACAGTCTGGAATCGTAGATCTGATCTCTTTCCGGAGAGGGAGAATCGTCGAGCCATCCATTTCCTGTCTTTCTCTTGAGAGGCAAAGCTTTTGGTGATGCCTCGGGATTGTGTCGAGGTAGCTTGTGGCGGTGGCCGTCCTTGGTCAGCACATTGATTGAGTGCGAGTGCCAAGCTGACTTTGACTTTCCTTTGCCGGCCAGTGCTCTGAAGTTGGGCAGGTTTAATCTTTGCTGATCCTGCGAGGGATTAGGCTTATGGCTGGCAGTAAGGTTGCCAAGGTTTGAGGTATTCCGGTGTCCTGAAGCCTGAGCTTTGATGTCAGGAGGATGTTTCGGCTTTACCACCCCGTCTCGCTCTGAAAGTCGGTGGCTTGAAGGAAGGGAGGACTTGTTGGAGTAGAGTACATAGTAATCGAACTTCCCGGATGGCTCTCCGAGTGTATCCACGGCGGGTGTCTCCAGCTTCATACCTTTCCTTCAATTTCTGTGAGAAGACTTTTTCTTACGCTATATAGGAGAATCACCCACGATAATGTCTTGGAACTCGTACTCAAGGCATTCGGTGCGATCACATACATCGTAACAAATGTGGACGTTTGATGAGGACATGTTTGGAAGAGGCGGAGAAAGCGCTCTGCGGCAATCTTCTTTGGCACCCACTCGATGGTGTTCACACTGTTGTTGTTCGAAAAAGGGTTTCCGACTGTATTAGGTCCACGGGGATGCTCCAATTTTCCTTCCTCTATCATATTCTGGATCTCGTATCGTAACCCCACGCAGTTGTCAGTTGTGTGGCCATGATACTGGTGGAAGGCGCAGTATTTGCTTTATCAGCGTTGACTACGGGATTCTTGGATTTGTAGTTTTCAACAGGCTTGAGGAGGCCTTCCTTGATTAGTCCTTTCAGCATCTTACTCAGAGGCATACCCAACTTGTCGAAGTGCACGAAAGGTATACGCTCGTGGTGGAGCCGCCGGTTGCGCACCGGGTTTTGCATTTGCCCCGACTGATGTCCCTGATGGATGTGGTTGACGGACGTATCTTTCCCTTTGCCATAGGCCGGTGTGGGATTGAATGTAGCAGCTGATCTGTATCTGTACGGCTGCACAGTGGCCAGTTTTTCCTTGAGATCCTTTTCGAACTGTGAGCCGGCATTGACCATGGCTCGGAGATCTGGGAAGAAGTAATGGCTGATGAGTGTTCTGATGGACGGCCTCAAGCAGGACTTGAAAATCCGCATTTGTTCATACTTGGAGAGTGGCTCCATAATCTCAGAGAGTTTCCAACTCCACCTCTTGTAGAATTCTCCGACGCTTTCATCTGTTTTTTGCTCGGTGGTGATTAAGTCCTCACGACTTGTTTCCTACTCTAGGTTGGATCTGTACCGCTCTAGGAAGATATTGCTGATCTGATCCCAGGTATGGCGATCTGCAGGCTTGACCCTTAGGAACCATCGTAACGCTGAACTCTTGAGCGTATGCTGGAAGTGATCGGCCATTTGCTAAAGGATTGCTCCTTTCACTCTCATGTCGAGAACGTAGGTGTCAACATGCGTCTGTGGACATTCGGTTCTGTCGAATCGGTCCATTTCCGGCATTCTGAACTTGGCAGGGAGAGGCGTGACCATTCCCGGATTTGTGGATCTGAGCGTTTCTTGCTTTGAGCTGCTATACTGGCCTTCAGGTCTTTCATCTGTTCGACCATCCAGGCTAGGGCTGGGTCCAGTGGTGGACTTTGAGGCTCGGGGCCGGGTACTGCCATATGAGCGGCCGTAATTTGAGGTGGGAGGCTTGATATATGTGGATATATGGGGGCCTTTTCTGGACTATATCGGGGTTTGTCCCCGGTGTTTTGAGGTTCGTGTATAGGCAATGGGTTGAACCCAGGAGGGTATTGGAGGATGTTGACATCTATTTGAGATGGTCCAGCGGTGCGCTGGTTGTACTGATTGGTGGGAGTAGTACTGGCTTGGCCATATATGACAGGGGTGCCTTGAGAGGTGGCAACCTGGAGCCTCGGTCGGCTGTTTCCTTGGTTCGAAGGCATCCCGTAAGTTGGCGGGGGAGGAACCTGGTTGAAGGTTTGAGGAGCTGATCGGGGAGGCTCGTCGTCCTCAATCAGAACAAAAGTACCGTCCGGCTGGGGGATAGCTGCTATACCTCGCTCATTCAGAAGCTGTACCATGAAGTTCTGCTGATCTTCTTTCTGCCTTTTGTGAACCTCACAGGCCCGGATGGCTTCTTCCAATGTCATATTTGTTACCGGTGGCGGGGTTCCGTGCCCGTCATGATTTCTCAGCAATTCTGACATGTCTGAGAGACTGGCTGAAGGAACTGAGGGAACCAAAGAACTGTCTGATGCTGCCGTAACTGTGACTCTGGCGAGGCGCTGACTCGGAATTCTTAACCACTTTCTGCTCGCTGCAGGGAACGAAAGGCAGGGTTTAGGCTTCGGAAAGGGTATTTGGCTCAGGGTTTCGGGCTAGTGCAATGTGCAGTGTACCGAGGCAGTAAGTGCGCATAGCGTGCGGTGTACCGAGGCAACAGTGCAAGTAGTGTGCGGTCACTAATTTCTTTTCTGAGTAAAACAGAGATTTTCGAGATGTGTTTTAAAGAATTTATGCGCAGTTCAAAATATGGCATGAAAATCAAGTATGAACGGGAATGCACGAACATGTTACGATTTTTAGATGAAAATTCAACACATTTTTTTTCGTTTTTGTTTTGAAAACCGTTCGACGTTTCGAACAACACACGCACACAAAAAGACGAGGAAGGGTAAACGAAAGTTTGACCCACAGAATGCTTTTTTGAAATCGATGGCAGTTTTTGAAAAAAGTTTCCTTGTCCCCAGCGGAGTCGCCAACTGAAATTACCCGGATCGCGCGTGCCATGGCGAGCGGTTCTTTCGAATGTACTTCACTTGGGAAAGAGAGTCGTCATGCCGTTTTGTATTATGAGCCCAAACATTGAAAATGGCTTTGAAAACGTGTCGTTTTTATTGGTAGCAAAAATTTGGAAAAGGCTTTGAAAATGGGACGTTTTGATTGGTAGCCAAAACTTTACAAAAGGCTTTAAAAATGGGACGTTTTGATTGGTAGCCAAAACTTTACAAAAGGCTTTTTAGGACCAGAGATTGTTAGGTTCGGGGGTCACGTTACGTTTCGGGAAGAGTATGTTGAGATCACCGGAAAGTCTTTCTACCTTTCTCGAAATTATGTGCGTGTATGTATGTGTTGCATTTTTTATGAAAAGAGGGGGCTTGAATGACAAGCTTAATTTTGGTTTGAATGTCAAACATTGATTTTGTGATTTATGGAAAAAGCGAGCGTTTGAATGACAAATGTTGGTTTTGGGGTTTTTTAGGAAAAAAGGTGCGAGTGACGAATTTGAATCTTTAGCTTGAGTGTCAAGCATTGGCTTTTAAGAAAAGAGCGTTTGAATGTCAAACGTCGGGTTTTGAGTTTGAAAATGATCATTTGGATGCCAAACATCACTTTTGCGCGTTTTGAAAGGGAGCTCGAATGACGAACTCCGGTTTTGAACCGGGCATTACATTGTTAGCGATTTTATGAAAAAGGCATTAAATGAGATGCGATCAACGAGTCGTTTTGTGACTCGGACTTTGATAAATAAATACTATCATGAGCCAAATGGCTCGGACTTGTAAATGACAGTATTTAAAATGCGGTATCGACGGAATCAAACGATCCGGACATTAAAGATGCGATCAACGAGCCAAACGGCTCGGACTTGTAAAGTTGCATAATTTAAATGACAATATCGACGGATCAAATGATCCGGATTTTGTAAATGACTATTACGAACCAAACGGTTCGTACTGTAAAGTTGCGAATCAACAGATCAAACGATCCGGACTGTAAATAACATAAACGTAAAGAACGGGGCCGGAACGCCGTTTTAACCCGAGATTACTTCTCTTACGGGAGAGAAGATGATCTTGGGTTAAAACGTGTAGGACCCCGTAGACGGCATTACGTCTACATTTCAATGATTTTTGACCGAAGCGATTATAGCGTTTGACGCTTAAATCGGGGCAAAACGAGTGTTTAGAGAGAAAGAGTGTTACCTATGGCTAGGGGTTGACTCTTTTGGCTTGGATGACCTATACGGGATACAGTTTGGTGTTTTAAAGGGTGTTTTGAGTTTTTTTGGTTCGTGTTTGGTTGGAAAACGAGGTTTCATGCAAATTGAGACAAAACGGGGCTCGAGAGGGGGTAGAACTGGTCTATGCCGTGGGCTTTTGTGAAAGTGATTAATATTTTTCCTTTTTTCAAATGTTTGACATCCCTTGTATTTATAGGGTGAAATTGTAAAACAGTCCGGACGGACTCTTCCTCAATTTGGGGAGGTTTTGTGGTATTTTGGAAAATTGGGGGACTTGTTGGCAATTCTGATTCTTCATGTAAAACAGTCCGGACGGACTATCACTCAGTCTCAGAGGCATTTTGGTCTTTTCACCTTGAAATCTGATTGATGTTGATTGGAGGGCGTTGGCATGTGTGCCACGTGCCCCTGTGACTCACCTAGGCTAGGGTTTTCGTCCCGTTATTTCCGATTTTGTCCCTTTTTTAAATAACTGTCCGGAAAATGTCCGAAACGACCCCAAAAAGTCCCGGAAAGTGCATTTTTTCGGAAAAGCTGTACTTTTACGTGTGATAATGTGTGTTGAGTACGCTTTGACGTTGGGATGCACGGGGCAGTCCCGGGACGTCTCGTTGGCTTGAGAACTGGGAGCTTAACGGGTTCTGGTTAACCGGGAAAGGGCCAGTTAACGGATTCCGGTTAACTTCTAACGGACTTTGGCGATCCGGATTTGGGTACTTACACCTATATATAAACACCCTGTAGTCCGGCCAGATAACTCATTCAGGCCACTCAAACTCTAGAGATATTCTGTTAGGGTCGAATTCTTGCCTTCTTTTCCAACCCTGTGATCCATTGCTTCCAAGAAGATCGTCCCAACGTCCATGATAGTCGATGATTTTTCTCTACCGTCTGATGTAGTCGAAGCATTCAAGAAGGTATCAAGGAATTTTGTGAGATCGTTTCGTAATCGATCTCGCAATAAGTTTATTGCAGAATTCGGATTCAGAATCCATTTCACCTTGAAGAACCTCCAACCGGATTTGAATCTTTTGCAGGGCGCTGCTCGATTTTGGGATCCCTCTGTTCATCTCTTTAATTTCTCTCTTAATGAGATGGTGCCTACTGTTGAGGAATTTGCCATTATCTTGGATATGCCCCATATTGGTGAGATTGTTGTTCCTAAATTCGGTAGGAACCATGCAGAGGCTTTGAATGAGTTTCTAGGGATCCCCCTTGACACTTGCTACGAGTTCGTTCACCGCAGATGGGTAGATTGTTCTTCTTTTTATGATCGCTTCAGGGGAGATTCAGATGATGACGCCTTCCATGTTTACAAATGGAGCTTTCTGGCTCTCTCTCTTTTCAGAGATGTTTTGTTCACGTGCAGGGATGGCTTGGTTGACTCCCAATTGGTGGAGATTGTTCTGCAGGCTAGGAAATGTTCTAGGAACATTATTCCGCTAATCTTGGGTGAGACCCCTCATGGTCTTGATGAGTTGCATATGACCGGTGCCATGACTCAAGGGAGTCCTATTTTGTTGACTATTTGGCTTAGGGAGCATCTTAAGTTGGTAGATCCTCCGTTGGAGTATTCCCCGTTTACGTACCATATGAGGAAGTTGTTGATCAAGGATCTCTCGATGGATGAGTGGGCCAAGTTGATTGCAAAAACCGCCACTGCAGATATTATTTGGTGTCCACTTTATTGGAGACTGAACAAGTATGTTGCCAATACCAAGGTTTCGACAGGGTTGTTCTCTCGGGTTTGCGAGATTCCTCTTTTTATTTTCCTAAGCGGGTGCTCTGTCAATTTGGCCAGCAGCAGGACACTTATCTTTGCGAAGGAGCTTCTCGTTAAGTGTCTTATATTGGTGTGGAGTTTGCGAAGGTGATAGCTCAAGCCTGGGGTGAAGGAACTAATCGAGATCGTTGGTCAAACCTTCGGACTTTTGATGCAAGCGTCTTCTTATCTGACAAGTATTTGAATTGGTTCCTTCATGCCGGTCACCCAAGTGCGGAGAAGATTGATGATCTGCGGTTTTCACTGTTAGGTTATTCCTTCGTGGCGAGCAGTATTTTGAGAGGGAGTGAGGCCCAGTCTGATCCTGCTAATGTACGGACTTATCCAACCTAAGATTTTCTTGATGGAGATTGGTACGAACGACGAGGTAAGGGTCTCCCCGGAAAGATGCAAGCCTTGGATAGGCCCCATGTCTTCAAGAGGCTTTCGGAATCTATTTTCAATCGCCTCGATGTAAGTACCCAAATCTAGCTCATGCCTTCCGGTTAAGTTTTTCGGCAATTCCTCGGACTTTCCTAAAGTCCAGGGGCAGTTCTGGAACTTTCCCAAACCTTCCGAGGGGCGAAGGACTTGTTAGGAATTAAAATTCCACGTAGTCCCTCGCTGGAAAGAGCTTCTAGAACGCCACCTTGCATGGTTCTAGAAATAGGCTGAGTCACCAAAGGATAAAACTGCATGGCTTCTTTGCCAAGGGTCAATGCCGCACGGCTTCATTAGGAAGCACAAATCTGCCTATAAATAGAGGTCTCCTCTATTCATTTTAGAGAGAATTTTTGGTACGGTTACTCTGCCAAAATAGAACCACGAATTTCCAGGAAGCTGAAACCTTCCAAAATCACCTCCATCCTCTCCAAAATCCCTCCAAAGTTGCTCCTTCCTTAGGAAACCTTCAAGGGAGATAGAGGAACACAACCATTGGTAACCTCTCCTCCTTTTCTCCTCGAAATATACTTGTTATTCTTGTTATATTGCTCCTTGCTATTTATATTGCTATTTACTTGCTTTATATGTGATTTAATGCTATAAAAATCAAGTCTTTACTATGTAGGTCATAATACCCCCATTCCCCTATCACATAGGATTCATGGAGGATCCATCCCAAGGATGAACAATAAGACCACAAATGGCTTGTTCTAGGGTGGATCTCTCACATGATGATGTGAAAATGTCATCTTTATCATATAAAAATGTCATCTTTACATTAAAAATGTCATCTTTATTCATATAAATGTCATCCCCTTCCCATAGACCTTGCTTCCAAGGATTGTCCACCTAAATATTTCTTAAAGGACATAGGAAAGCCATAAAGGTCCTCCCTTTACATTCCTAGTCTTAGCTTTCATAATGTCCATTACATATGCTTGCATAAAAATGTCATCTTTACTTTAAAAATGCATTCCCCATGTCCCTCATGGTTGGATCTCTCCAAGGATTGCCTAGTGACCTTCTTAAGGCACAAAAAGGCATAGGATGAGTATAAAGATCCAATCTTTATACCCTTCCCCTTAGTCCCTTTTGGTACTTGAAGCATCTCTTGGAGCGTAATGGTGTAAAGGTCATATCTTACATCGTTTCCTCCATATAAAGATGCCATAGTCGGAAATCCCTTTAGAAAAGGATGAACTTGAGCCCCTACATCTCCGATCATCACTTGAGACGAGCACAAATGTCCCTATCAAGCTCAAATCGCCTCACGATGTAGGATTGATGGGCAAAGGTCATTCCTTTCTAAAGAGTCTCACTCTTGGACTATAAAAAGAGGCGTCCCTATTCCGATCACATGTGACCCAAGGTCTCATAATGATGATCGTAAGTCCAAGATGAGGACGGGATCAAAGTCCCGAACACATAAAAAATCCAAGGAATCCCGAGCGATAAACAACTCATGGTTTATACGTCCGGAAGATCACTTGGCATATCCCCTTCCCTTTTTAAATCACATGCACACACGAAAGCACAAGAGCAAGCACGGAAATTTGGATCTTGGAAGACTTGCTTCGGCAAGGCTCCTTGGGTGAACGCCAAACGTTCTTCTCAAGGGGTAACTTAACCTTCGGACCCTAATTATTTTTTTCAAAGTTTTGAGGAAATCAAAATGGCGTGGCGACTCCGTTTTTCAATTTAAACCGAATGTCTTCAAACCGATGTGAGGCGGTGACCCCTTTACACGAGAAAGCGATTCCAACATAAAACAAATAAAAAGAAAGGAAAGCCGCGATCTTGGACACCACATTCACAGTTTGGCGACTCCGCTGGGGAGGAAAACAAAAAAAGCTTTCGTTTTAAAAATAAAAAAAATGATACTTGGTATATAGGTGGAAACCATTAAATTTCCCGTTATCGCCTCCTAACACAAGTCTGGGATAAACTATGGTCTAACAATGCCACGTACCGGTATCTCTTTTCGAAAAAAAGAAAATCTTTTTTGAGTGGGTTAGCCTTCCGTCGTGGATCCATTTTCATGCTTGCTTTTCTTTCCTTGCTTTTGCATGCATTCTTGGTTTTTGGGAATCGTGCATATTCTACGGATACCGAACAGAAGCCTTACGGAGCTGAAAAGGTGCCAAAACGTTTGGGAACAACACGCAAATGAAATAAAATAGAACTTGGAAAATTGCTTGATCCGGCCTGTGACGGCTTGATTCTCCTTGAATCCTAGCCGAGCGGCCTCATTGGCAATTCCACCAGACAAAATTTGAGGTTAATCGCGGCTTAGGCAGCTTGGGGCTATTCAGTTCCAAGACTGGCCGTGCTCCAAAAAATTTACGTGCTTACTTGCTGCATTTCCCCCGTCTCGAAAATCATTCCTTTAAAACACATTTCTGAAAATTTCTATTTTAACTCAAAAAGGAACGTTTTTAGGAGGCCGCACACTACGCGCACCTTATATATCCTGTACACTTTGCACGCACTTCCCTTTAACCCGGGGTGGTTGTTCGACCAGATCCACGAGACGTCATTACGATGCTCCCGGGCGCGCACGGAATCCTCCCAAACTCCCCATGGCAACTAGTGTCGACCAATGCACATTCCGTGTCACACATTTTAAAACCGTGACTTTTGGTTGGTTTTTGGTCTAGACCGTGTCATATAGCCCAGTTGCATACCCCCGTAAAGGTTAAACCTTAGCCTATGTCGAGATCCTTAGCGCAAGCGAAACTCTGCCAAAATTTCGCCAAGAAAAATTGGCAGAATCTTGACCCCGACATTGACTTTGACTTTGACCCGCATGGGATACGTAAAGGTCAAACCTTAGCCCATGTCGAGAGTCGAGAACCTTCGCGCAAGCGAAACTCTACCGAAATTCCGCCAAGGAAAATGGCAGAATCTTGACTCCGGCATTGACTTTGACTTATACCCGCACGGGATACGTAAGAGTCAAGCCCGAATCCGTGCCAAAAAATCAAAAGATCTTTCGCGCAAGCGGAGCTCTGCCGAAATTCCGACAAGGAAAAATTGGCAAGATCTTGAATCGGCATTGACTTGGACTTTGACTCAAGCAACGTATGCAACGAAGTTCAATGTGACACTGTGTCATCCGACTTTTATCGTCCGACCCATGCCTAAAATCTTCTTGGACAATGCCAAAAAGTCAAAACATCCATCGCATAAGCGAAACTCTGCCGAAATTCCGTTAAGGCTGAAAGACGAGACTTTCCCGGCATTTCCTTGACTATAATCCGCATCGCTCGTGCGTTAAAAGTTCCTATGACCCGCTAGACCCATTAGGAACATTCTTCTCTCGTCCGGCCTAAGTGGGATCCGCGTGCCCTATAGAACCTCGCCCGGGCCGTCCACCCCGGGAGGTCGAAATACAGGTGGAATACGAGGGGCTTATAGACGTAGTGACAGAACCCACTGATCCAGGATCTAGAGTAGTTGCGAAAAAGAAGGGCAACCCCTTTTCCAACCAAATAGAAATTAATAAAAGACAATGTTTTAAGTAAACTGAAAGATTCTTAATTTGCATATTGCTTGAGCCTTCAGCCTAAACACCTACTCCAGAGTCTAAACCTTGCCTATACCTTTCTCGCAGCGAGAAAGAAGTGGGTGATAATACCGGGTCGGCCGGGCCGGTCGGCTCGTAATTCTCGGATAGCTCGCCGTAATCCTCGATTTGTCACCCGTAACGTCAGAATGGCAGATTTGACAGAAAACAGCAGTGGTTTGGGTAACCAGATGACTAGGGAAGAAGAGCTAGCCTTAGCCCTGGAAAATAGTCGTAAGGTCCATAAGGAACAATAAGCCATGCTCATCGATGCGCTCCATCGTCATGGGGTTCAGATAGTGGTTGAGTCCAACGGTTCCCTGGTTATGGTAAAAGATGAGACTCCAGAAGCAGCCATCTCAGCTCCCCTAGCCTATAACCAATGTCCTCCTCCATCCACATATGATCCCTTACCAAGGACTACCCCTTTTCAGTCCTTTCCAACATCCCAGGCCATCAGGGTTCCTACGCCCTCGCCTCCTCAGATAAGACCCAACTTTGTTCCCTACCAACAGAGAGCAAATGCCATGGCTATCCCAGTTACTCAGTCTCTACACTATCCTATTGTGAATGTGTGCCCAAATTCTATTTTTTTGTTTTTTAGATTGGATTCACGCGAGTTTGAAAACATCCGGTTTAATTTGAAAAACGGAGTCGCCACGCCATTTTGATTTCCTCAAAACTTTGAAAAAAAGGTTTTTTAGGGTTCGGAGGTTAAGTTACCCCTTGGGAAGAACGGATCGTCGTTCACCCAAGGTGCCTTGCCGTAGCAAGTCTCCCTAGATTCCATTTTTCGTGGTTGCTTGTGTGCTTTCTTGTGTGCATGTGTTAAAAAGAGGGGGGGGGGAATGTTCCAAGTTGTCTTCCGGACGTACAAACCATTTAGTTGGTTGTTGCTCGGGATTCCTTGGATTTTTATGTGTTCGGGACTTTGATCCCGTCCTTATCTTGGACTTGTGATCACCGTTATTTGACCTTGGGTCTTGCATGATCGAGAGAAGGACTCTCTTTTATAGTCCAAAATGGGGTTCTTTAGGAAAAGAGTGTCCTTAGCCCATCAATACTACGCCTTGAGACGATTGAGCTTATATTGGAGCTATCATGCTCGTCTCAAGCGATAATCGGAGATATAGGTTCAATATTTATCCCTTTCTAAAGAGATTGTGGCACCTTTAATGGAAGAAACGATGTAAAGATATGATCTTTACACCGGTCCGTTCCGAAGGTTGCATCAAGTACCAATTGGGGACTAGGAGAATGCATGTTAAAAATGACATTTTTAGTGAAAAGATGACATTTTTGGGTGCAAAAGATGCTCTTTGCTTTGCAAAGGATGCTTCTTATGTAAAGAAATGATTTTTAATGCAAATGATGCATTTTTATGTAAAAAAAGGATTTTTAATGCAAATGATGCATTTTTATGTGGAAAAATAGTGTTTTATATGCAAAGGATGCATAAAGACTACATCTTGAAAGCAAAGGATGCTACTTTGATTGTAAAGACATGATTTTTAGTGCAAAGGATGCATCTTGGTACATGAAAATGGGTTTTAGGTGCAAATGATGCACCTTTATGGTAAAGGCATGATTTTTATATGCAAAGGATGCATTTTTATTGTAAAAAATAGGTTTTTAGGTGCAAAGGATGCACCTTTAATGCAAAGACTACATTTTTATGAGCAAAGGATGCCAAAGATCACATTTTTATGAGCAAATGATGCTTATTTCATGCAAAGGATGCAAAGGGAAAAGGGGGTATGATTTATATGAATAAAGATAGGATCTTTAACAACAAATACCAAGTCCCAAGCAATATAATAGTAATATGTAAATGCAAGGAGCAATTATATCACATAAACAAGTATAATGCAAGGTAAAGGGGTGAGAGGTTACCAATGGTGGTGACCTCTTCTTCTTGGGATTTTGCCTAGCGGAGGGACCAACTTTTGGAGGCTTCAAGGATGAGGGGGGTGGCTTCTTGGCACCTTCAGCTTCCTGATCTTCATGGGATATTTTAGGAGAGTTTTTATGCTGGAAATTGGTTGTATGTCTGTGTCAAAATGGGTAGAGGAGGGCTCTATTTATAGGCAGTCTGGATAAGACCAATGAAGCCGTGCGGCCAGGAGTTCCCTCCTAATGCAGCCGTGCGGCATTATCCTGTATGACTCAGCATCTTTCTAGAATCATGCAAGGTGGCCTTTCTAGAAGGAATTTTGCATAAAAGAAAAACGTGTTTCTTTAATTTAAAGCAGTCCCTTCAGCCCTCGGAAGGTTCGAAACAGTTCCGGAATTGCTCCTGAACTTTAGGAAAGTCCGGGGAATTGCCGGAAAACTTAACCGGAAGGCATGAGCCAGATTTGGGTACTTACAGAAGCCCCTTGGCAACGTCACTTGCAGGACGAGTGGGGTTGTCGATAGAAAAGGATCCGATCTGGCGAATGCCGAGACGGATTAGGTGACCAAGGTGGTCGAGTGGCTGAACCTGTGGAAGGCTACCTACGTATCCCGGAGGAATCAAGCCATAATCGTAGTTCGGAATAAGATATCCACTGGGGAAAGGGGTGTCATATGTGACGAATTGGCTGAACCTAAAGTAGGCTACCTACGTATCCCGGAGGAATCAAGCCAGGCCGTAGTTCAGAACAAGATCCACAGGAGAATGGTGAAGAGAAAACTGGTCTCTTGCTGGGGAAATAGAAGAGAAAGTGACCTGGGAGGTCAAGCGATTGATCCTACTGAGGATATGCTAGAAGTGACCGAGGTGGTCAGGTATATGGACCTCTATGAGGGGCTACTTCACCACTGAGGAGTGATGAATGACAAAGGGGCGACCGATGTGGTCTGATGGCTGGACCTTTATGAAAGGATGCCTCACCACTGAGGAGCGATGATGGAAGAGGGTGACCATTGCGGTCGGATGGCTGGACCTTTTATGAAAGGCTTCCTACGTATCCCAGAGGAATCAAGCCTTGATCGTAGTTCAAGCATCACTAGATAGTTAGGAACGATGTCTAGGATCCTTGAGGTTTTGACAATTAATGGAGGTTGTCACCTGATTGACAATTAATGGAGGTTGTCACCTGATTGACAATTAATGGAGGTTGTCACCTGATTAAACTAAAGCTTACGTCACTATCGAGGAGATAGAGGTAGCTAAAGTTTGGAGAACTTGAGCGTACTTCTCAATCTGTGATAGAGGTAGCTAAAGTTTAGAGAACTTGAGCGTACTTCACTATCTGTGATAGAGGTAGCTAATGTTTGGAGAACTTGAGCGTACTTCTCAATCTGTGATAGAGGTAGCTTAAGTTTGGAGAACTTGAGCATACTTCTCAATCTGTGATAGAGGTAGCTAAAGTTTAGAGTTCTGACAATTCGGAGGTTGTCACCTAGCGTCATTCCGTTATAACGGAAGTAACGGAGGCGACTGGGGAGGAAAGTATATTTGCTTAGGAGATAACGGATATCTTTTTGAAAACGACGTTATCCTATTTAAAGGATAACAAGAATTATATGCCCAAGTGGAAAGTCCAGGGGCAAAACTGTAATTTCTGCTCAGGGCAAAAGAAGCCTCCCGGCATGAGACGGGGGCAAAAGAGGCCGCACGGCTAGAAGTCTGATTTTTTCAGATTATTTAAAATCAGATTTGAACGGGCATTGGGCATTGTTGCTGCCCATCTGTTGTCGAGGAAGAGAGAGAGGAGGGAGAGAATTTCTTCAAGAAATCCTTCAATCCCTTGCTTCTATTGATCTAGATGGATCCGAAGGGGAATCCGATGCCAAGGCAAGCAAGGAGGAACATCTCTGAGGCCGCTCGAAGGAGGAGGAGAGAGCTTGTCCGCACGGAGAGGAAGTATGACTTCCTTACGCCTCCATCGGAGCTCTATCCGGGCAGGAGGGAGCACAAATCGACGAATCCTCAATCGGTTGGGGTAAGCATTCTTAATTTGCTCAATTTCGTCGATTTTGATTGAATTTTGATTGGTTTTAGGGCTTGACCCGGGTTTTAGGAATTTCTCGAATTTTCCTAGGATTTTTGATGATGATTTTGGAATATTAATAATTAACCTATGAGGCTCAGAAGATAAACGAACATGCATGTGCAATTTTCTTAAGAAATAATGAGAATGACCCATTTTTCGAAAATAAATTGAGAAAATAATTGTCTAAGATGTGACGGAGTCCTTGCATGTGCTAGAACTAGGTCAATTTTTTATCATGGATGATAAAACGGGATTCTGGATGATGAAAAGGATTCATGCATGCCATTTTTGAGAAATTAATGCTTATGTGCAAATAATTTTGAAAATCAGAATTTTGTGCTTAGGAGAGCAATGTGCTTGACATGACGTGTTTTAAGTGATGAAAGACACGTTTTCTGTGCATAGGATGCTAGAAAAATTTTATGAATGCTTTTCTCTTGAAAATATGTGCACTTTTTGAATATATGCATGCTTTTGAAATGAGATGAAGGACTGACACATTTCTTTTGCTGTGCTTGTCTACAGGAGAACAAGTCTAGGGGGCCTTCCGAGATTGCAGTGAGGCTGTAGGAGAGGATGCCCGATTTTGAAAAGGATGGGGTGAACCCTAAGCAGCTAGTGAGGGCTACCGGCCTTGATTTGTTCATTGAGGCTATCGGCAGAGGCATTCATGTGACCTCGAAGAGCAAGGGCTTGATCCAGGCCCTTTCGGAGTTCTGGTGGGACACCACCCACAGCTTTCACCTTAGCCGGGGGAGCCGCGAAGGACGCCCGCAGATTTTATCGCTATCATCGGGCTGCAGGTTCACCGGAGACCTGTGACCTGGAGGAACCACAACACGGCGGAGGAGTTTAGAGCTTTGGTTGGGTTTGGGCTTATTCCTAAGGGGCTCGGGATGGAGACTAGGAACGTCGAGGTGGCAGTCCAGAACTGCATGCAGGGATTTGCTGCTAATGAGGTGACTGCCCACCAGCTTGCGAGGGCTTTTGTGTGGTTGATGCTGTCAGTCACCATTTTTGCCAATTCTGGGACGCTGGCTATGACTTTCCTTCTTGACTCCTTGGAGGATGTTGACGGGATTGGGACGGTCTCTTGGGGCGAGGCCGGATTGGCGGAGCTTTACTTCTCCCTGGACATGTACAGCCGGAATAAGGCTGCTTCGATGGACTGCTTCTCCTTTGCTCTTGAGGTATTCTCACCTTCTTTCCTTTCTCTTTTCTTGTCTTGAGACTTTATGAGAGAAAATGACCCTTTTGATGTTTTGAACATGCAGGTCTGGTTTTGCGAGGTGATCAGGTTCTTTCCGTGGAACCAACAGAGTGATCCGGGGATCTTCCCGGCTATGATACGTTGGAGGGGAGATGCGAGAGACAAGTTCACCGGGAAGACCCGGATCACCTTTGACTACAAGATGGTGAGACCAGTCATCAACAGGGATGGGCACGATGGAGTGGACTTCTACCCTTGGGGTAGGTATCCAGAGATTTTGCTAGGAGAGGCCGTGGAGGCGACGAGGCAGAGACGGTGGTTGACCGGGCTGACATGTGATGTCATTTATCTGGGGGACCGCTTTTCCAGGCAGCATGGCCATATCCCTCCATTGGATGCCAGTACCCCCCATGATCCTCCAGCACGGATGTTGCAGCCCAGGGATTGGTCGGCGGATGACATTGCTAGGTACCAGGCAGGCGTAGCAGCTGAGGAGTACTTTGACATGGCTACCCCTTATGCTATCTTTGTGGAGCAGCGACTGAGGACGCCACAGAAGCTAGTGAAGCTGGCTGTCACTCAGGGGTATGGGGAAGCCGAGCCTACTGACCCGCCGATGCCTCCTGCTCATCTCTCTTATGTAGTCAATGGGGTACCGAGGAGGTTCAGGATACCTGTCCCCGACACGAGGGAGCCCCAGTATACTCTGCCGCCGGACAGCACTGTGAGTACACTTTAGGGTCTTTTCCCTTTTTCAGACTTCTTTGCTTTTTGCAATTCCGAGATTTTTCTGAGATTTTCCTCTCTTTTTCTCAGGTTCCAGCTCGCACTTATGACGGCTTGGTCAGGCAGAATAGGGGCTGGAAAGATGTATGCCGGTCCCTTTTGAAGAAGCTGGCTTGCGCTTCAAAGGCTGCAGCGAACGTGCAGGAGCCCGTGCGCAAAAGGAGGCACGTCGGGGGCACGACATCCACCTCATCGGCTTCAGAGTACTCCTCCAGTGCCTTGCCTCGGGGGCAGGGACCAAATGCCGGCATCCTGGAGCAGCTAGCTGAGTATGAACATGTGAATGTTCATCTTTCTGATGTGAGTGATAGCGAGGATTTGATGAGAGAGGCGAGCTTCTATGAGCTGAGTAGTGATGAGGAGGAATCAGAGGCCTAGGAGGTCTTTAGAATCGATCTAGGAGGAGGAAAACAAACAATGAACAATTTTATGCACAACTTGTTTATTTTTTGCTTTATTTGGGCGCCGATGGGGCAAAAACAATGTATTAATGTTTTATTTGCTTTTTAAATTTATGCTTTATGAATTTGCATATTACTTGAGCCTTGGGGCTGCTTTTTTGCTTGAAATTGAGGCTGAAACTAGGCCAAAATGATTTGTGATGACACATAACTGCATGGTTAGTGTTTGGATATGTTTTTGTACAGGTTTTTGTTGGAAAAGTGGGGGTGAAAACTCCCTTTGGGCAGCAACTTGGTTGCTGCAGATTTGTTTTCCACATCAGGCAAATGAAGCCGTGCGGTCTGGTCTCTGGAGCAAAAGAGGCCGTGCGGCTCACAGTTCTGTCTGGACTGGTCTTTTTCAAAATAAAATCAAGGCTTGGCCATTTCATTTCATTTTCACTCTAGACTTGTCCCAACTGTTCCCAGAGCACATATTTGACCTAAAGACGTCAACTTTGATCATCTTGCAATGGAGAAGCCTGTCAGATTGCAAAGGGGGAAAAGAGACCGCTTTCTGTCTGATCTTCAATCTTGGGTGAGATATAACTTTCAATCTCATAAGGGGCTATTCGATTCTACCATCAAGATCAGATTTTTATGGCATTTGAGGGATCTCCCGCCCGATTGGGACCTTTTGAGAGCAGCAGCAAGGTTTTGGGACGTCCGTAGACATGTTTACTGCTTTTCTTATAATGAGATTGTCCCAACCTATGAAGACTTCCGAGCCTTGATTGGGGGTCCAGAAATTGAGGCTATATAGATTCCTCTGATCGAAGATGTGCCGGTGGCGGCAAAGCTTGCATCTTTTCTGCAGATATCTCTGGGAGAGGCTGAGGGGATGATGATAGCTCCGGATAGGATTGACCTTTCTGATATCCCGGGCAGGTTCGGGTCCCCGGATATGGCTACGACCACGGTGGCTATGGATGCATTTATCCTCTGCATATTCTCGTCTCTGTTCACTGCTGAGTCCGTGGGAGTCTGTCATGGTGGTCTCTTGGACATGGTTAGGGATTGCAGGGCTGGGAAGGACATTGTCCCACTGGTTTTGGGTGAGACCCTTCATGGCATTGATAGGATGGCTAGAGGAGACCATTTCATGAGGTCTGGGAGTCCGGCCGTGTTGACTTTATGGCTGCAGGAGAGGTTCGGGGCTTTGCCAGGGGCTTTGCCGACTCAGTGCCCTTGGGTGATTTCCCGGAGGGGTTTACCTCGACAGCAGGACCAGGGTGACTGGGAGCTGATGATGGCTAGTTTATCCACTTCGGATATTCGCTGGTGGGTACCTCACTGGAGGTTGCAGACCAGGAGGACATTTCAGGAGTCCTATGTGGTGAGGGTTCCAGGGCTTTGCTGGTCATCCTTCTACATACCCTGCTTGGTATCCAGGCAGTTCGGGGCTTTACAGGAGCCGTTGGGCGATTGGGAGGACATCCGCACCATGGAGGTGGTGTCCTTAGACATGAGAGATCCAGCCAGCTTTTCATTCTTCTTGAGGGCTTGGACATATGCCATTTTCCCACCCAGGGCCATTCTCAAGAGCAGGAAGAGTACCATCTTGACCACGGCCTACTTGGATTGGTATGAGAGGGAGATGGGAGCGACTCAGGTCATATTGGGAGAGAGGCGTCAGGCTTTTTTGGGGGCTGACTGTGACTCGAGTAGGACTCTGAGGGAGACTGAAGCTAAGGCGAGTCGCCATAACCAGTCGGGTGACCTTATCAAAGATATAGAGGCTCGATATAAGAGGCTTTCTGAAGTCGCTCCCTTGACTGAGGCTCAGAGGGAGGAAGTGCGAACTTGTGCCCGTATTGAGAGGGCACTTATTGACACCGGTCTGATGGAGGCTCCAGTGAGGATACCGGAGATCGGGATGAGGGAGACCGACATCTTGGAGAAGAAGAGAAAGAAAACTCGACGGGGTCGAGGTAAAGGGAAGAAGACCAATGAAGACTCAGTGAATGACGACTGACAGATCTTTTCTTAGGATTCCATTATTGCCATTTTGCAAACACAGTAGTTTATTAGGCATTTTATTGTATTTTAGATCTTTGTAGCAGGTTAGCAGAGTCAAGAGTAGACCGTGCTTGAACTCATCAAGAAGTTTTTAACTTGTAATGAACAAGAGATATTATCTTAGAAATTAATCAAGACACAATTTCATGGAAATTTCAGATGTCTTATTGATTAGGACCCGTTTTATGAAAACTTGAATATCCTTTATTATTGTTTAGGACGCATTTTATGAAAATTTGATCGCCCTTTTTTTTTTATTGTTTAGACCGAACCATAAATGGCTGCCTACGTTCCCCTTTTACAAGAAAGACTAAGGGGCTCAGGTCTCCGTAGTTCATTCTGGTGAACTTTTGATTTTTTTATGTGCGGCCTGTTTTTGCCTAGACCGCCCTTTTTTGGGTTTTCGGCCCTAGCTGGGCATTACTCTTTTTGCACTAAGATTTTTCTTTCTTTTTTTTTATATGTGCAACCCTGTTTTTTGCCTAGATCGCCCTTTTTGGGTTTTCAGCCTAGCTGGGTATTACTCTTTTTTGCACTAAAATTTTTTCTTTTTTTTTTTTTTTTTTTTAATATTATTTTAGACATAGTATCTTCGGAGCTTATCACCGTTGACTAGGTGGACAAAGGGATTGCCATCCAGGTCTGCAAGCTTCATGGCTCCTCCCGATAGTATCTTCTGCACCACATACGGGCCGATCCAAACGGGTTCCCATTTTCCCAGGGGGTTGTCTCTGGTAGGGGGCTTCACTTTCAACACTAAGTCACCCTCTTTGATGTCTCTGGCTTTGACTTTTTTGTCAAATGCTCGGGCCATTCGCCTCTGGTAGGCTCGGGTGTGCTCCATGGCTTTTAGCCTTCTTTCATCGAGCAGGGCCAACTCATCATGCCGGCTACGTAGCCATTCTACTTCGTTGACACTGTTTTCCAGGAGGACCCTTAATGACGGGATTTCCAACTCCACTGGTAACACTGCTTCCATCCCGTAGGTTAGGGCAAAAGGAGTTTCTCCTGTGGCTGTTCCCAGGTGCAGCTTTTCGGGCCAATCACGACCACGGGTGGCCATTTTCCGGATGATCCGTTTGAGCGTCTTATTAGCAGCTTCCACGGCTCCGTTAGTCAGAGGTCTGTATGGGGATGACTTGTGGTGAGTGATTCTGAATTCTGACAGTAACCTATCGGAGTCTCCTTCAAAGTGCGACCCATTATCAGAAATGATCTCATTGGGCACCCCATATCTGCACATTATGTTTTCCTTGATAAACTGGGCCACCTTCTTGGAAGTGAGGATGTTAGGTCCCAAATGGTAGAAATCAGGCTAGAGGGGGGGTGAATAGCCTGTATAAACTTTTTGCTTAAAAACTCTTAGACTGTGTAAAGGGTTGTAGGAAACACACTTGCTAACCGTTAGATTAGATTTGCACAGCGGAATTACGGTTAGGCTAGGTTTTCAGCCGGTTAGGTAGAGTTTCAAAAACAGTACGTTAAAAATCCTTATGCAAACAAAACAAATTATATTTCCAAGTAGGACAAACAAGTTGAGCAGTAGGTTGAGTCAATAGGTTGTGACTAGTTGAGAGAATGTCAACCAGTTACAACAACACAGAAATAAACAAACACACAGAAGAATGACACATTGTTTGAAGAGGTTCACAGTGTTAAATAACTGCTACGTCCTCTACCAAGTTTGGTCAGAACTTGGATTTGTGAAAGTGCACTACTATATTAATGGTTTCTACCTATTACAAGTTGCAAGCCAATGATTGAAGGCTGCCAAACTAAAGGTGACCACTAACGGATTGTGCTACAATAAAGACCTGGTGTTTTCTAGAGATGTGCTCACAAGTTGAGCTGATTTCTCTAGGGTGTTGTGTGTGAATCAATCAATGTGTTCCAAATGTAGTCTAATGAAGGAACACTACAATATTGATTGAGGTGCACAGTGTATAAGTCCTAACAGAGATGTCTAGAGAATAAGAGGACTTGAATTGAATGCCTTGAACTATGGAGTTTGCAGGATGGTAGTTCAGAGCAACTCACTCTCAAGAATCATAAATGCACCAACCTTCTTCAATGCTCCAAGGAAGCTATTTATAGAGAACTTTGAAAAGGAGCCGTTGTCTTTGAAGAGGTTGCAATGATGACTTGATCAGGCATGCTTTTGAATTGAAGGATCTATGCATTAAATGCCTGAGATAGGAGAGAGAAGATTTTCCTTGAGTGGTTGGAAGGATGTGAGTACTGGTCATTTTGACAATCTATTTTGAGCTCCTGACAGCCGCAGGAATGTCACTTCAGCGTCTATTCGGCATGCTTGCTTTACCAACTTTAGCTAAAGGGGTTGCTGGGTAGTTGGGAGCAATAAATGCTTCGGTTAGGCTAGGCTGAGGAAAGCTTGCTGAGGAAGCCTTAACCGGCAAAGGATAGGATACAACCTGTGAAGGTTACATCGGCTAGGTAGGAAACCGGTTAGGTTGACATAGCGGTTAGGAAGTCAACCGGTTATGTTAGCAAACCGAGTAACTCACAGAAAATAGCACAGGGGCAAATCTTCACATCTTCAAGTCTTCAAGGTCTTGAGAAAATTACATGAAATAAAAACACTGGCACTAGCATTAAGGGGACCTATCATACATAGAAAAATTCTATTGGGTCTAATTAAAATTAGGGGTCCACATTAATGCTTGTTGTGATTGGGTTTAAGCAATTCTAAAACTAAGCATATATTTGACTAACAATCTCCTCCTAATTGCTTAAGTCCAATCACCCTAGGTTAGCATCATCCTGACTTAGTAAAAGAATGACTGAAATTTTATCTATTAGATATGTCATTCCCTAAGTCAAGTAACATCATAGATGTAACCTAAGAAAGCTTACAGATAGATTGAAAGCTTAGAAATTTAAAACAAGTTAAAGTAAAATATTTTTGAATGAGTAAACCTGCAAAATGAAATAGTTAGAATAGTTTGAACATTCAAAAATAATTAAAAGAAAATAAGGAAAGACAAGTCATTCAAAACAACAGAGTTTGAGGTTAAGGAAATCTCATTGATTAGTCTTCAACCGGTTAAGCAAAAGATGGAAAGACAAGTTCCTCATCGGTTACATTCTAGGCCAGGGCGGCGGGATCATCGGTTGGAGGCAAATCCTTGGGGTACGAAGGAGGGGTAGCCGATGGACTGGCCGGTTGAGTGCGAGATTTCTTGGCTGACTTCTTGGCTTCCTTTTCATCTCTCTTCCTTTTCTTCCTAGCAGACTTCTCATCATCACGGTCCGCTAACATCTTCTTGAGAACTTCATTTTCAGTTTTAAGATTGATCCTCTCAGTATTGGTTTTTCTAAACAAAGAGGCTTGATCGGCTAGCTTCTGGTTCAACTTCTTGATTTCATCGGTTGCAAGCTTCAAATCGGTTTGGGCATCCTTGGCAGTGTTCATCAATTCTTTGTTCAACTGAGACAAGGCACCTAGCTGAGTGGAAAGATCAGTGATCTTGGCATCTTTATCAAACAAATCGGCCACATAGTTAGCTAGATCCTTTGCATAACCGTGTTCCATTCTGTCTAACCTCTTCTCTTCCTCCTCCTGATTGGACTTAACCATACCTGCAACCAGGGCATCATAAAACTCACAAAGATCACGAACAACAACAGGACGGTTGAGTTCTTCTTCAGGAACTGGTTGAGGAGCATCAGGGGAAGGATCGGCATCACTATCGGTAGAAGAGCCACCGGTTGAGGAGCTGACCGATATAGCTGGAGGATCAGTTGGAGGAGCAAGATATGATTAAGGCTAGAACGAGTTGGGGAGTGTATATTTGGATGGCAAGGGAAGGGTTTGGTGGAGAAAGGTGAACGGTAGGAGGCTTCTCGGTTAGATGAGCAGTAAGGGGAATAGAGCGACCGGTAAGATATTGAGTTGGAGAACCTGTAGAGGCATCGGTTGAAGAATCGGTTGGAGAGCTGACATGAACTGGACCGATCCTAGAGACTTGACCGGTTGGAGAAAATGTAATCTCCTCATCAACAGATACGGAAGAAGCAATAGAGGGACTGAACACAAGGAAATCATTGGGGTCAGAAGAGATCAGGGAGTCAGAATCAAGGCTAAGAGTGATGGCATTCTGAATATCATGAGCTTCATCAAAAGCAGAAGCAATCAGTTCAACAGCAGCTGGAGCCAATGATAGGGCATTTTGTCTTAACCGAATCAGAGGAATAACTCTTAGAGCCAGGAGAAGAAGAGAGGCTTGCCTAATATTGCTCCATGGCCTAGGATTGCCATTTCGCATAATAGAAAGCTGAGTCACACTGGGCATTAATCCAACTCTGAGAGTAACTTCATAGCACCATCTCTCAATACGTAGGTCTAAAACCTGAGTAATACGGTTGTTGACTGAAAGATAACACATGAAAATATTATCAGAAGAAAATGTGCACTCTATCGGTCCAGAATCAATTTGAGCCACACCCCCTTGAATTCTGATATGACGAAGCCTTTGAGATTTGAAAGGAGAGACTGTCGGTTTCTGCTTGGAAGGGAATTTGGTGATCAACTGTTGATCGGTTTTGGAGGGCTTGACCGATTGACCCTTGGGTGGAGGAAACCGAAGGCGAAGTTTGAGTGCAACCGGTTTCTGGACTTTGAAACTTGTTTCTCCAGGGCCAACGGTTCTGGACAGGTAGAAAGGAACATCAACCTCTTTTTCTTTCAACTTTTTGAGTTCTTGGGAAAATGGAGGAGGATCAGAAACCAACATATACTCAGCACGGCTAGTAATCTTCTCATGGGGTTCAAAGAGTGGAATACCATGAGGGGTTCGAGGAATAGAAGATCTGGTTGTATAATAGTTTAAGGGAGAGAAGATGTCTTTTTGAAGAACGCAAGGATCAGCATAAGCCGGTGGGACAGCAGGATCCAAGATATTAAATTCTTCTTCATCATCAGAAATTTCTTCCACAAAGAAATCAGAATCTCCATCAGGAGCATCAGAAGTAGGAATAGTAGAAGATGGAGGTACGGACCGAGTCTCCTCCTCAACTCTTGGAGGGCTAGAAAGCATAGACTGAATTTCTCTTACTTGACTGTCAAGAATTGAAGCTTGAAGAGCTTGAGCAGTGGCAAGAGCATCGGCTCGGTCTTGTAGCCGCTTTTCCTCTACATCAAATAGGCTAGCAGCCACAGCTTGCTGCAGAAGGACATCATCAGGATCAATCGGTTGAGAAACTCTAATCGGTTCAGAAGATACAATGGTTGGAGGGATTGAAACCGGTGGAGGCATCATCGGTTGAGTAGAGGCTGGGATGTCGGTAGAGCCTCCTCCCAAAGGGGTAACCGGTGACGTATCGGTAATGCCTCCTCCCAAGCTTCTAACCGTTGCCATCGGTTTGGGAGTGGTAAAAGCTTGATTCGAGCTCTCCATCCGGTCAGGATTGTCCTCATCATCATCAGAACTTGAACTGGAACTGGTTGGACAATATCATCGGTTTTCTCAATATCTTCCTCTTCTTTCTCTTCTTCAAACATCTCATCAATTTCTTCATCGGTTACCAAGGGCCATTTGGTAGAGTTGGATTGGACAGCAGAAAAGAAGTCGGCTAAGGAGATATTACCTGCAGCCTTGAGCTCATTGTCCATATCTAAGAGATTGTCCAAGAGATCCATCACATTTCTTATCAATTGATTTTTCCTTGGGCCCAGACTCAGGGGTTCAGAGTCAAAATTTGGGAGAGAATCAAAGTCCATTTCATGTCTCCCTGACTGGTAAAAGTCTGTCTCAATCAAGGTATCTTCAGCTCCATAAAGAATGGCAAAATCTGCCCATACAGCTTGGACCATCATGTCCTGCCTCATTCTATCTTGAGCTAGGAAGACAGCATTCCATTTGAGGGGAAGCTGATCAAAAAATTTGTTGAATTGCTTGATGAGACTACGCCTGGAAGCTGAAAGATCACAATCTCTGAGACGGCAAGGTCTGCTGAAATAAACACCATTCTCAACATGTTGGTTTCCAAAATCAATATAGTCTTGAATGTTGCCGGGTACGGAAGACTTGTTGATTTCATGGAATTGAAGCAACTTCCGAATAAACGGCGGCAAATGATCAATAGGATAAACCCAACTAGGAGAGGGAGCATACTGAGGGTTGATAGCCCATGGATTGTTGTGGAAAATGTGGAAGGTAGGATTTCTGATCGGTTGGCATCGTCGGTAAGAGGGATTAGAGGCGTGACCGGTGATAGGTATGTCATCGGTCAAGGTATCATGGCTAAGTAATCGGTTGGGGATAAAGGGTATGAATGAAGAAATATCGGCTTCAATTCTCTTTCTTCTTTACTGCATTTTCCTTGGCTATTTGGGAAGGAGTTTTTGGGATTGGTTTTGATTTTGAAGTGGCCGGAGGAGGAGTAAGCTGGTTTGGAGGATTTTCTAGCGCCTTTTAGGTCGGATAACGGTGGAGATGGGTTCATTATCACCAACATCGGGTTCTCGGGGTCTTTCTTTTGGCCGGAGAGGGAATCAGTTGAGAAGACTGAGATTGAGGGACCGGTTTGGAGGTATCGGTTGACTGCTTCTTCTTCGGTTGAGAGGTCTTCTTCTTAGCCGGTTGGGCTTCGGTTGGAGCAAAGAATGGGGGCCATCGGTTTGGCTTCTCTAAGAATTCTTGCTTGATCGGCCTTGTCGAAAGCTTTGACAAAGGACTTACGAACAGAAGGCTGACCACCAGAAATGGTAAAGATAGAAGGAATTCTCATGAGGATTCTACTCATTAGGAGATAATGAATGGGCTTGGCCTTGTTAGATCCGGACAAGGGCTTCTCCTTCCGGAATTTCTTGAAGGCGATGAGGATAACACGATAGATGAAGGAGCACCAGTTGAATCTCCTTTGAAGCATAACAGCAGCCATGGCTTCCCATTGTATCATAGTGATACAATGATGGGAACCAGACCGGCATATCACACATCGGTCAATGACTTCGGTTAGGGCGTAATGAATAGCATCTAGATCAGCTTTCTTGTTCCCTTCACCGGTCACGAATGGATCGGTTCCACGAACGGTAGCCCAGGCGGCTTCCATATCCTTCAAAGTGACAAGAGGAACCGGTTGAGGGAAGAGTAGGGAAAGCTTCGGCTATGGAGGATGGGGAGAAATCAACAGAGAAACCACCAACTGAAGAAGTAATGTGAGAAACAACACCGGGCTTGGGATTATCATCAACTACGCCATTGTTGAAGAACTCATTGACAAGCTCATACAGAATGTCATCATTCCCTCTGGCATCAAGAACGGCAACAACCCGAAGCAACTAGCATGGCTTGGAGGATCTTCCCTTCTTCAGATTCGAAGAAGCTTGGTAGAATGTAACCTCCGAAAATGTCTTTCTTGGTTGGTTTGGGAGCCATCTGTCAAAAGATTTAAGAATCAAAAACATTCTAAGTTAGAACACATTTCAAAAGAAAACAATGTAAGTGAGGTTATGATTTTGAAAATAGTTCTAGTTCTTCAAGTTAAAAGAATTTGAGTATTTAGAAAAACTTTACCAGAAAGGATTAGAGTTCGAAGAACAAAGAGAGAATGGAATTTGAATTCTTGAAAGTTCTAAGCTTTTGCAGAGAGAGGGAATCGGAAAGCTTGAATGAAATGTTGTATTTCCTTATATAGTAGAGAGAGATAGAAGATGGAAAGGTTTCTTGAAATAAAGAAAACATTTCAACTGCATGGCACAGATATTTAAAAAGATATTGAACACGATTTTAAATATGAGGGATAAAAACTAGGTACGTGTGTGCAAAGTAGCTTAAACCATAATGCAATAATGACAAAAAGATAACCTTTTGATAAACTGGAATGATACAGAAGTTACCTTTTTGGTCACAAAATTTTAAATTTGACCAATCATCAAGTACAAAAAGGACGGTAGTAGGAGGGAGTAGGGAACAGCAATGATGCTTTGTCAGTATAGGGTAAGGCGGTAGACGGCTGATAGGATTGATGGGACTTGACGGCTAGGACGCGCCGGTTAGAAACGGATTGTGAATAGTAATCCGCCCGCAATTCGTCGACTAGGTAATGATCAATCGGTTGAGCTGACGTCACCACATTAGGCTTGACCGATCAAGGATATGATCGGTTAGACAATGAAAATTGGTCGGTTAGGATAGAAGGCTTTTGCATCGGTTAGGGACCATCGGTTAGGTGTAAGTGCTCCAATTTGAGCTTGTTAGAATTTTCGTTATAAAATTAACGAAAGTTATAACAATTACTAACATTCCTAACTATCCTAACATTCCTAACAAAGTGAGGGTAAAATGGGCATTGTTATTTAAGGTTAAACCTTAAAAAGAATCTCAAAAAAGAAAAACAAATGAAGAAAACCAAATATAGCAATGCTGGAAACAAAAACTGGCTGGTCAATTTGAATTTTGAAAAAGATTATTCTTCTTGTCCAAAGCTGAAGCTGCATTTAATGAACAAAGGCACGCTGCCTGATCCTATCCGCGCGGACAAGTATGTAATTTTCAGAGGGCTATAAATTGAGCCCTCCAGTCACAAAAATAAGGAGGAAGAACACAATAGCAACGAAGTTCTGGCGAAATATAGAGAGAAAACAGTGAGAATTCTTCAAGAATTGTCACCTTTTTCTCTCCAATCTTTCCCAACTCATACTCATCCATTCACTCTCATATTCAAGCCTTAAACACTCATACACTCAAGCCAAACACTCAAGAACACAAGGAAGATTGGTAAACCCTCCTCTTCCTAACCCTAAATCTCATCCATGCATGCATCTTCAAACTACAAAATGTAGTTCTTTCATCTTTTTCTCTAGATCTAAGAAGATCACCATGGAAGACCATCTTCCATGGATGATCTTCGACAAAGATCAACATGATTGTCAATTCTTTTCTTTCTTACTTGCAAAATTGCACTTTCAAAACCCTAAAAAACCATTTTCAAGCACTAAATCTTGATTTCAAAGGGTAAAATCCCCCTCCCCAAGCAAATGAAATGCTTAGTCCTAATGTACCCCAAGGATGGTTTGGTATAGTTGATTCACCACTAAAATGTCTAGTGATCACTAACCAAAACCTAGGGAACTGGGGACAAGCATGGATGCAAAACCCCCCTTAAAATCATATTTTCTTTCTTGAGAAGTTGCTGTCCAGTAGCAATTTTCTCAGACCTCAGTCCATGGTCTTAATTTTTGGACACAGATGAACTTGGAATTTGGTGTTGACTACAAAACACTTTTTGTAGCCAACATCCAGAGCTTTCCAGACATATTTTTACCTTATTTTTTGGGTGAGTAAAACTCCTCTTTTCAATTTTTCTTTCAGAGGCTAGTTCATCAGCTTCTGGGAATCCAGATCTCATATCTGAGGTTTCCAGAAGGTTTTGACCCCTCAAATCTTCTCCAAAATGGAAATTTCTTTCACACAAAGTTTATTCAAGGAGTCTAGAGAAACTTTCATTCTCTGAGTTCATCCAGATTATGAAGTTTTAGGACCCTTGAATCCATTTCAAAATCAGGTGTCTGCTGCCATTTCCTTCTGGCAGAAGTGACTTCTCAACTTCAAAAGGTTTTTTGAGTACCAAATCTCAAACCAAAAATTCTCCAAAAATCATGGGATCAGTTTAAAGTCTTAAAAAGACATCCCAATTTTTACTTTTTCCAGTTTCAACTTATTTTGGCCAAACCACACACACACACACGCACAAATGATTTTCAGCTTGGAAGACTCGTTTACGAGGCGCGTCGGGTGCACACTAACGTCCTTCCCGACGCGTAACATGACCTCCGAACCTAAATCTCTGATCTCGGGCTTTTTTCAAAGTTTTGGCCCTCAAAATTAAAATGGCGTGGCGACTCCGTTTTTCCGGTTTTATTTGGTTTTTCAAAGAAACGCAAAATCGAATTTTTCCCGCGAAAAGGCAACACATCGTTACAGTGGCGACTCTGCTTTGGGACTAAGCTTTTTTTAATAAAAAATGGTATTCGGTATATTGGTGGAAACCACTAAATTTCCCGTTATCGCCTCCTAACACGAGTCGGGGATAAATTGTGGTCTAACAATCCCACGTACCGGTATCACCGTTTTCAAAAAAAAAAAAAAAGGCTTTTGAGGGTCAAGCTTCCGTCCCGGTTTGAAAATCATTTTTGTGTGTGTTGATTTTTGCACGCTTTCATGTTGTTTTGGCCGCCTCGGAGAAAGTCAAAATTTTTGACTGTCGGAATAATGTCCCTAACCGTCGGAATTTTCATGCTTACGTGCTTATGTGCTCATAAAAAAATTCAAAAAAAAAAAGATTTTCAAAAAAAAAGAAAATTTCCAAAAAATCATGCATCATATTTTTAAGACACATAAAAAAATCTCTATTTTACTCGTAAAAGAATATAGATCGCTTGCACACTACGCGCACGTGACCGTACACCGCACACTACGTCCTTAACCCGGGAAATCCTTGTCGCGGTCCGTTTGGTCTTATTACGCCTCTCGGATGAGCACAGACTACCCAAACATCCCATGGAGCCTCGTGTCGACCATGCACTTGTCCGTGACACACTTTGTCCGAGACCCGCTGGTTTTTAGTCCGGGTCCGTGTCATGCCCCGTCCGTGTATAGACCTTTCCTTTCAAGCCTTTGTCGGCATACCGACTCAATATCTCTCGGGTCCCTAATCGCCGCTAATCGCCGAAGTTCCGCCGGTTTTCCGCCGCAGACTTTGACCAAGATATTGACCGGCGCCTTGACTTCGGCTCGATCGGCACAAATTATACACTCGACTCCCAAAGATTGACACCGAGTCATCAAGGATTAACGGTTATTCCATGCCTAATTACGGCTTAACCGACGACAAGTCAAGATCAATAGCGGACATTTATCACCCAAATCATGCCGACTTTTCGTCGAGCCCTGACACGATCTTGACTTTAACGTCGCCTTTGTCCGTAATTTACATCGAATGCTCGTTAAGACTCGATTACCCGCCGCACTTCTAGGATCATTTTTCTTTCGGTCGGTGGGACCCGCTTGCCCTATAGGACCTCGCCCGGGCCGTCCACCCCGGGAGGTCGAAATACGTGGAATACGAGGGGCTTATAGACGTAGTGACGGGGCCCACCGATCCAGAATCGAGTAGTTTGCGAAAAGAAGAGCAATCTTTTCCAACCGATTAGGTTAATAAAACGTGTTTTAAGTAAACGTGAACAAATAATCGCATGTTGCATGAGCCTAAAGCCCAAACACCTACCCTCCTTCCATTCCTGCACATCCGAACCTTCGTGTCCTTTCCCGCAGCCTCCGCACAAAGCTTTGTTTCGGGCACCGGGTCACCGTTTGATCGCTGGGAAGAGTCAAGCGCGTCATCGCCTTCGCCGTTTATTCCAACTCCGGGTTTCGTAATGTCTCGCATCGCCCGGTAATGATAGGGATAACGTTGCTCCGTCCTCCAAAATCCCTCGCATGCACCAAGATTGGATCCAGCTTGGTAGAACAAATGAGACTTCGACATGAGGCCCAAATTGATGACCTACGGGGTAGTCGCAAGTCATGGTTTGACTATCACCTCAATTCCGATGGCACCTTTACCGCAAAGACAGAAGAAGGTTCTCCTCCTCTTCTTAATAGTCCCTGATACATCAAGATGCTACCCCAAGATTCCTATATTTCCACCGCCGGACTCCCGCCCGCCGACTTACAGTGGCAACCGGCCCCCAAACAAAGAATGTGGACGAAAGAGTTCGGTATACCGTCGCTTGTCCCCTCTCAAAGTGATGGTCCCACAAATATCGCCCGAGTGATGAAAATCGTGAACAAGCTTAAAGAAATATGGTCACCATCAAATCCCCGGAAGAACGCCGTAACAAACAAACAGCCCGGATTGAAGAGGCCACACGCCACTTTGGGACCTTAACAATATCCCAACCGACCGGGGCTACCTTGAAGGACAAACATATGCCCGTTCCCCTGACCTCAATATCTCTCATTATCCGGCGGAGTCCAATCACTCGCTACTGCACGAGCCCACAGCCAGATCCCCCTGACCGCCCACTCAAAGTCATTCCAAAGACCGCCAACCCGAGGTCCCAAATCCGCCACCACCGTAGAACACATTTGGTGGGATATTTGTGATCGTCCCGATTGCCTTGAAAGGGACTATCAGATTGGATACACGAGGACCGTCCTCCTAAGAAAAAGAAAATTTCCTCCCAAAGAAAATTGAAGGAGAGATTCGAGGCCGGTGATAACAGGTGGGAACGCTCGGGGAGCCATCTCGGGGATTTGATTATTATGTACTCTACTCAGCCGCCTTCCCAAAGCAAAAAGGGATAAAAGAGCGTAAAAGCCTTGCCAACGACGGAATCGAGACCTTCGGATACCGTAGTACCGTGCAACGTAAGTCCAACCCCCTCGTGGTCGCCCAAGGTTCGCCTTTGTCCAGCCTCCCGAGTATACACCGATGAAGAAAAACCGACGCCGGCCTGGGCGCTCCCACTCAATCAACATGTTGACTGGAGATGGCAACCGCCACAAAAGGCATCAAGCATAACCTGTGGGCTTCGGCAAAGACTCGCTCGCAAGAAAAAGGCACGAAGTGACCGGCTTGATGACTCTCCATCCCGAGACAAGGACCAAATCTATGATCCTCACCTATATGGGAGTATGATCACCTTCGCGATGAAGATTTGCCAAGAGATGTCTCCCAACACAATGAAGCTTTGTACATCACTATTCGGCTCAACACCATGTCACTCCCTGGGGTATTAGTGGACAATGGATCATCGGTAAATGTCCTTCCCCTCGCATGACGAGGGCCCTCCGCATAAATGAAAGGCGCGTGATCCCATCTACCCGGACCGTCAAAGCCTACGACGGTTCGTCTCGTCCCATTCGGGGACAAGTGACTCGAACTCGGTACGAAACCCAAATGGTGCCCGCAGTTCCATGTAATGGATATCCCTCCGAGTTCACAGCCCTACTAGTGGCGCCCTTGGTTGCATCACATGAAAGCCATAGCCTCCACTCTCCACCAATGCGTCAAATTCATCAACCGGCAGGGAGACCTTGAAGTCATAAGGTGACAGCTTCCTCATAGGGAACGAAGCCGAAACAATAGCCAAGAACGCCCACAGCCAAACACCGGCTACATCCTTCAAGAGGCAAGTCTCGCCAAAGATCCTTGGAATCCAAAGAATGCCAACTATGTCGACACACTCAAGCGAGCGGACTCCGAAGAAGTTCGATTCATCAAATTCAATTGCTATTTCCAACACTTGGAGGCGTATCGAAGGAAATGCCGAACACCGCCGTGATACAGCACACAAGTCCCCGGTCCTCAATCACAGTATTTGTCGCATTCTCGCAAACCCATTCCTCGCCTCGCCGGCGAGGAGGTTTTCATGATAAAAGTCAGCAAACACCGACAGACTCGGCTCGAATCTCTGAACGTCGTGTGGGACGTCCTCCTTGCCGAACTACCCGCCAAGCCTTTCCGCTCGAGTATGGGACATGAGATTTTTCTAGCCGCTCACCGAGACGCAATGCGTCCTTACATCCGGGATTGAGCGATCGATTATGACGAAACGGAAGTCCCTGCACTGAGGAAGATCCCTACATCCACATGCTCGCTTCTCGATGCCAAACACGCTTGATTCTCGGTTCGCACAAAGAGATGATAGCAACGATCAAGAGGGAGCACAGAGACCATGCCTTTCCCGAGTTGTGAAGCCACCAACAAATGATGCCGCTAAAGAATTGGGAAACTCTCTCGTGCCCGTCCGCAACCAAAGAGGAAATGATCACCAAGCTTGGATTGGTCCCCCGTCCTTTCGTGTCGACCTTTGTAAAGTCCTCCGAGTCTCTCATTGTTGAGTTCGAGTCTCTCGAGTCGTCCGATGGCCTCACGCCCGAAGACTACGAGTCCGTAGCCAACGTTGTATTCCCTTCGTCTTCAATGAAATGATGAACCTTTCGAGTATCCCTTAATTGCCACTTTAACTAATGATGAATTAACTAATAATCTAAAAACAAGCTTAATAACGATTCACTAGATGAAGAGGCGTACACATTAAATGAACAATATATCAAAGAAATCTTTAAGCAAAGTTGTCCTAAAGAGGAAAATCGAGCCCAAGCCGCCGAAGAGATTTTGACAAGTGTGAATTTGGGAACTACTAAGAGCCTAAAGAGACGCAGATTGGTAGTTTCTTCGAAGGGACCGAAAGGGTTGCCCTAATCGAGCCGCTAAAAGAATTCGTGGATGTGTTCGCATGGTCCTATAAAGATATGCCAGCCTCGATCCTTCCATAGTTGAGCACCGAATACCGCTCGACCCTTAAGTCAAGCCGCAGCGTAAGCTAAGAAGAATTAAGCCCGAATGGTCCTTACAAGTGAAAGAGGAAATAGAAAAGATGCTCAGTATGTGGTTCATCGTGGTCATTGAATACCCAACATGGCCGGTCCAACATAGTGACGGTGACCAAGGCCAACGGAAAGATCCGATGCCGCGTAGACTTCAGAGACTTGAACAAAGCCACCCAAAAGACGATTTCCTCGCCAAACATCGACATTTTGGTAGATTCCACGGCCAACCACGAAGTCAAATCTTTCGTCGATGGTTTTGCCGGCCACAACCAAATCAAAATGGCGTAAGAAGATCAAGCCAAAACAGCCTTCACAACCCCTCGGGGCACATATCGCTACACGGTCATGCCATTCGGACTAAAGAATGCCGGGGCTACGTACTGCAGGGCGCTACACTGCTCCATGACATGATCCACAAAGAAATTGAGGTCTATGTGGACGACATGATAATACATTCCGTAGGATCGATGGCCGCACTTTGTTGATTTGAGAAAATTCTTCGGCCGCCTCCGAGACCACAAAGCATGAGACCGAATCCAGCCTAAGTGCACCTTCGGTGTAAGACGGGGCAAGGTACTAGGATATATGGTGACGTAACGGGGAATCGAAGTAGATCCCCGTAAAATCAAGGCGATAGTTGAAATGAAGCCACCACGGACACCGACGTAAGTAAAATCCTTCATGGGAAGATCGCAATACATAAGCCGCTTTGTAAATCGCCTTACCTCGATCTCGCGAGCCAATCTTCAAGTTGATGAAAAAGAATGCCTACACGTAATGGACCCTGTAATGTCGCCTTGCCTTTGAACAAATTAAGGCATACCTTGTGAATCCCCCGATTCTCTCGCCCACCACATCGGCAAAAGCCACTCTTGCTATATCTCACTGTCACGGATACAAAGAATTGGGGCTATGCTAGCTCAAGAGAAAAAAGATTCCAAAGTCGAAAACGCCATCTATTTCGTAGCGTAAAGCTCCAAGGAAGCGAACTCAATTACTCGCTTGCGAGAAGACTTGCGCAGTTTGGTCCGGGTAGTGGGAAAATTGAAACACTACATGCAGCCTCACCCGATACATCTTGTTTCAAGGATAGACCCCATCAAATATCTGTTCGACAAGCCTTCCATCTCCATGAGATTGGCAAAATGGTCGTTCTTTTTGGCCGAATATGACATCGCTTATGTTTCAAGGAAATCCATAAAAGGACGCATAATGGCGTAACATCCGGCCGATTTCCCAAGTGATGAGTCCCGAGGACTCGAACCTCAATTTCCCGATGATGGAATCTTCGCTCTAGAAGGAGAAAATCGCTGCAACTCTTCTTCGACGGGGCGTCAAACAAAAGGGGGAACGGGATAGGAATGCTTCGGTCGATCCTACCGACGAACACACCCCCATAGCAAGCAAGGCCGAACTTCAAGTCACCAACAACGCCGCCGAATATGAAGCTTGCATAGCCGGGTTGGAAGCCGCCCTTGAAAGAAATATCAAGGAATTGGAGGTGTACGGTGACTCGCCCTCATCATCAATCGTGTCTCTAACAAATGGAAGACCGTGGATCCGGGTTTGCGTAAGTATCATGCTTACATGGAAGAGTTAGTAACTCAATTCAAAGAAATCAGCTTTCATTACCTCGCCAAGAGACCGAAACAGTTCGCAGATGCTCGGCTACACTAGCCTCTCTTGTCGAAATACCCGAAGGAAAGTCTCGTTAAACCATTCGTAGCCTGAGAAGAGAAAACCCCGCCTATTGCTTCGAAATTGAAGCGGAAGCCGAACCGATCAATGATCCCCGGTACACTCGCATTTACCAAGACTAAGGATGGCGAGGCCTCTTTCAAAAACGAAGATGGGGAATATAAAGAAGGAATCAAAGCAAAAGTCTCTCACTCAAGCGGCTCGCCTCCCATTATGTTCTTTTGGGAAACATGTTATACAAGAAACGTTATCAAGGCCCCCTCCCGCGATGTATCAAAGAAACAAGAGGCTACCGAACTCATGAAAGAAATACATGGTGGTACTGCGGCCCTCACATGAATGCTCGAGCTCGATGCAAATCATACCGAGAATGGGGTATTTTTGGATCACCATGGAAGCCGACCGCATCCAGCTTTGTCAAAAGCCGCGACAAATGTCGCCGATACTCAAATCTTAATCACTTGCCTCCTCACGAGTTATACCGCATGACAACCCTCGCCTTTCGTCACTTGGGGAATTGATGTCATAGGCAAAATCACACCATCGTGCAAGAACGGCCACGAAGTTCGTCCCCGGTAGCCGTGGATTATTTCACCAAGTGGGTTGAAGCCAAGTCCTACAAAATCCTCAATTCAAAGAAAGTCGCCCTCTTCATCAAAGAAAACATCATGTGCCGATACGGGTTGCCGGCCGAAATCATTTCGTATAATGGATCCCACTTCGAAGGGGAATGTGAAAATTGCCGGCGGAATTCCGAATAACCCGTCACAAGTCATCACCCTACAGCCCCAAACCAACGGAGCCGTCGAAGCAAAGAAACAAGACTCGAAAATATCATCCGGAAAATGGCCGTCCAAGGCGTAGATTGGCCCGAGAAGTTACACTGGCACTCGGGGCTACGTAACATCGCCGAACGGCAACCGGGGAAACACCTTTTGCCCTCACATACGGAATGGAAGCCGTACTCCCAATCGAGCCGGAAATACCTCGCTCCGTATACCGCCGGAAAGCCAAATCAACGAGGTCGAATGGCTCCGCAGTCGCCATGACGAATTGGCCCTACTAGACGAACGCCGATCAAGGCCATGGAACACATCCGGGCCTACCAAGGAAGAATGGCCAGAGCCTTCGACAAGAAAGTAAAGCATCGGGAGATCCGAGAAGGTGATCTCGTTCTAAAAGAAAAGCCCCCCCCGTATCAACCCTCTCGGCAAATGGGAGCCTCGTATGGGTCGGGCCATATGTCGTCCGTAAGATCTTCTCCTGAGGAGCCATGCAACTTGCGGACCTCGACGGGAATCCCTTTGTACACCCAAAGGAATGGTGACAAGCCGCGCGTATACTACGCGTAAAAAAAAAAAAAAAAAAAAAACAAAAAAAAAGAGTGCTAAAAGAGTAATACCCAACTAGGTTAGAAACCCGAAAAGGGCGGCCTAGGTAAAAAAAAATGTGGCCGCACCAAAAAAAAAAAAAAAAAAAAAAAAAACAAAAAAGAGTGCTAAAAGAGTAATACCCAACTAGGTTAGAAACCCGAAAAGGGCGGCCTAGGTAAAAACAGGTTGCACCAAAAAAACAAACAAAAAAAAAAAAAAAAAAACAAAAAAAAAAAAAAAGAGTGCTAAAAGAGTAATACCCAACTAGGTTAGAAACCCGAAAAGGGCGGCCTAGGTAAAAACAGGTTGCACCAAAAAAAAAACAAAAAAAAAAAAAACAAAAAGAGTTCACCGTTGAACTACGAAGACCCGAGCTCCTCAAAATGAGGGGAACGTAGGCAATGAAACGGTTCGGTCTAAAGCACAAATAAAAGCCATACTTTGGCATCAATACAATTGATCGCACCATGAAAGCGTCTCGAAAAACTCTAAAGCAATTCAAATATTCATTACAAGTTAAAAGCTCTTTGATGAGTCTAAGCCCGATTCATTCCTACAACCGGCAACCTCGCTAAAAGAAAACTAAGATACATAATCAAACTAATGTGTCTCACATGGCAAGAAAGGGATACTTGGAAACCTCGTAGTCACTCCAAGCCACTCAGACCGGCCTCTCCCTTCTTCTTCCCCTCCGAGTCTTTCTCTTCGAACCGGAAAAATGTCGGTATTCCTCCTACCAAGCTCGTATAGGAACAGGTCTATCAAACCGGCCTCCGTCAGTGGCCTTAGTAGCCCTAGCGTCATCCCTCATCTCCCGTAACCTAGCCGGTAACATAGGAGCCCTCCTCTCCCGTCTCGACGTAAGCCTCATAATCGGCCACACGCCGTCTCCGCTCCTGGCCATGAGGGTTGGCCCTCGCCTCGGCCCTCCTCCTCTCGTAAAAGCCTGGGTCCTCCGCACCTACAATGGCCTCACGCCGTCTCAAAATAGCCACCTCGAGTCTCTCCTGCATGCCCTCGTACCAATCCAGTACCAAGTGGTCAGAACACCGGTCTCTGACGCTCGAGAATGACCCGAGGAGGAAAGGCATCGTACCTCCATACTGGAAAGAAATGGAAACACCGAGGGATCATCCATGGAAACAGGAGCCACCACCCCGGTGGCTACATCATCAAAGCCCTCCAAAGGAACCTCGCTCCAAGCCAAACCGCCTAAGGACCGTGAGCCTAATGTAGAAACCGGACCGAGAAAGCCCCTAAGCATAACCACATGGGACCCGTCCCCGAAGCACTCGCGAGTCTCCACCCGCCAATGAGGCACCAACCATCTCGATATCTTCAGCCCGGGCGACCCGCCATCCAACGTGCCCACGAGCCCCGATCATCAAAGTCTACATCAACACCTCTCCCGGCAAAAGTCCAAGGCCTCGATCATATCGTAGGTTTCCCGAAGAACCCCCAAACGCTCCATCGCCCACAGTGGTCAAGAGAAACGGGCCGCCCTCGCGCATGTACCGCCGTCCGGTAGCTAATCCGTCGAGAGCATGAAAAGTCTCCCCAAGAATCAAAGGAACGACATCTCGCCTGTGCGACAATGAACGACAACATCCAAGAGATCGATGGCAAATCCCGAAGGAATAGACCATGAACAAAGTGCCGAACATGCAAAGTGCAAAGGCATCCCAATAGGCGTCATCCACCAAGCCTAAGCCCCTAAATCTGTCTGGGAAGACCGGAAATATCAAAATGGTCGGGACCGCGGATCATGCCTCGTGCTTCCTCCGGGAAAGATGAAGAAGGTTGCACAACTTGTCAACAAAAGAAGCTCCTCCGACAAAGGAATTGCTATCTCCTCCACCTCCGACCTCCAAGCAAGGCCCGAAATTCTTCCACGCCGGAACAATCTCGTTGAAGGAAAGGCAAAAGACATGCCTTCTAGTATCCCAAAACGAAGAAGAAGCCCTTAAGAGGTCATAATCCGGAACCAATTCTTTGAGAGACCACAAGCATCGTACCTTGTACCGTTCTTCAAAGAAAGACCTTCTCTCATGCATAATTTCCCTGACCAATCCTTGAACTTGTTGAAAAATGACATTTGGGACTCTTGGGACAATTTTGAGGGAGCTTTTCTAAGGCTTTCCATGGTTTTTCTCTCTTCCTCCCGAAAATGGTCAAGTTGGGCCGGAGGTTGAAGAAGATATTTGAATTTGAAATAAAGCAAGACCGTATTTAAACCAAAATTAAAGGACAATGTCGATGCCGTCCCCATCCGCGCGGATACGTTTGCTCCCCATCGAAAAATCCGCAATGTACCAAGCCGCTACACCAAAAAGGGAATATTCCGTCCCGTTGCTCGAAACTTGTGCAAAAACCTCCCCAAACCACCCATATACCAAACACCCTTGCAAAAAAAAAAAAACCAAGGCTCATGCAACACGGCATTCATATTGCATTGCATTCATAAAATAAAATCCTAAATTATTACATTCCAAAAAAAAAAAAGGAGAGTGTACATAAAAAAAACAACAAACAAACATAAATAAAATCCTAAATTATTACATCAAAAAAAAAAAAGAAAAAAATGTGCATAAGATCTGTACAAATCTAAATCTCAAATCTCAAAAATAATAAAAAATCAATCGGAGTCTCTAGCGCCCGATGTCTCCCCGGCCCTCTTGCGACTCGGGCCCGCTCGTCAGAGCCCCGAAAGTCTCGGGCTCGTAATCGTCCTCATCTCCGTAAAGAGGCTCGTCAGACCAACCGGCACACTCGATAGGGTAAACCTGCATCCCCGAAGAAATCGAATCCGAAGGTGAAGGCGTCCGACTCCCGAACATACGGAGACGACCCACCATGCCGCCGCACGTGTCCCCGCCCGTGCGGATCCCCAAGAATGACGTGATCCGAAGGCAAAGGCCGCGCGGTGATCAATGAGAGGAGAAAGAGGGGTCTCGAAGAAGTCTCCGAGGGAATAGGAGAAGCCTCCCGTCGGACAGTGCCGGCCGTGGTCTCTCGCCCTAGCTCGAGGCGCCCGCAAGCAACCATCCTCCGTATGAACCTCTGCCCGATCACTTGCTTCGCGTTGTCTCGACGACCACCTCCGAAAACCGCACAAAAGCAAAAGCGTCAAAAAAAAAAAAAGAAGTGATGCTAGAGATGATGAAACAAAAGAAAGAAAAGAAGGGGAAAAGGTGAAGCCATACCTTCATACTCCTGACGAGGCCGGAAAGCTCGTGGAAGCCGCTCGGGCCGAGGGATCTCGCACCTCAATCGGACCCCATCCCGGATGTAGGAAAAATCCGTCCGAGGGTACCGCGGGATCCCAAGCCCCTCCCTCTCCAAAACCCGAGGCATCCTCGCCTCCTCAAGACGAACGTCGCATATGGCTCGATCGCCACGAAGTCCGAGAAGTGCCGGCTCGCTCGGTAATCATCCCAGTCACGGACCGATCGCTCGGGTGCATCATATCGGCGGGAGGCTCCACCGGTGTCCTCAAAGGCGAGTTCACGCCATGCCGGCGCGTCACCCTCTCTCCCGCATAGTAGACGTCGCAAGTCGTGCCCTCAAAATCCTCCGCCGCACCGCCCGTATCTCGCCCTTCACCGCGCTACCTCAAAGCGATCCTGTGGGAAGAATATCATCCCCTCATCCGTCTCGGCCTCCGTCAAAGGAAGGCAATCCGCGTACCCGAGAGTCGTACGCCCCCGGAGCTTATCTTTTCCCGGCATGCTTGGACCAAGACCGCATGGCCGGATACGCCCGACGTACGCCTCAGCCGCTCCACACCGTGACGTGGAAAACTCCAACGCCCATACCGCGAAAGGTAAAAATCCAATCAATCCAAAGGCAAATAAAAGTGCGTGCTCAAAGGAAAGAGGGAAAGCAAAAAGAGAGCTTATACCTCCAGAGCAAACTCGAAGCAAGACAGGAGCTCACAGCCCTTCCGCCGTATCTATCAAGAGCAAAATAAAGCTCACCACCCGGCCTCCCCCAGAAATATCTCCAACCGTCTCCATGTCCTCCAAGGACCTCAAGAAGGCAAAGATCGCCGTCCCCTCAAAGATGCCCAAAGAGCGTGCTCGAAAAGGTAAACCACAAGAAGGACCTAGCACCGCTTCGGCGCTAAACCTATCCTCCCCAGCCTCGTAACTCGCGATGGGCTCCACAATCTTACCGAAGACCACGACATACTCCATCCCCATCCCCTTGGGAATAGGGAAAATCCAAGAAGAGCTCGCAGACGGCATCGCCGTAGCCATCTCTCCACTCAATGCCGCGTCCATTGAAGGACAAACCCGTGATCGCAAAGCATAGTCGAAGGCGTAACCGCCGCCTCGCCCGTAAGAAGTGGAATGTGTGGGTCGCATCCCACCAATGCCGCGCTAGAGCGAACATCAAGCCCTTGCTCTTAGGGAACTTGACCACCCCCTCAAGCACTCGACAAACTCCCAGAGCCCCGTCTCGACAACAATCCGTCTCGGACTCGGCAAAGCTCCTCGGCCCGCATCCTAGCCGATCCCACAAGTCAATCACGGACTCCACCGATCCTCGAGTCTTCATCTTGTTCGCTGTTCGTCACAAAACGGTTTCCGCCCGTAAAAAAAAAAAAAAAAAAAAAGAGAGAAAATGTCAAAAGATTGCCTTTGCATTTACATTAAAAAAAAAAAAAAATTCGACAAAGATAACAAAGATACAATGAGCATAGCCCCATTTTTCTCGCATGAAAGAAAACAATTTGCAAGTCCCAATGCATTCATCAAAAAAAAAAAAGATGCATTCCTACGGAAGTAAAAACTCCGTCCCATTTTCATAAAATAACATGCATACCATCCATCATCTCAAAAAAAAATATTTGCATACATGCATATCATCCATCTTACATGCAACGGGAGGAAAAATTCGTCCCACTTTTCAAAGAAAAAAATATATCCTAAACATACATACATCTCATATTGGCAAAATGCCCATTCTTTCCAAACAAAATGCATGCATTGCATCATCATTCATCAATATCAAAATTCAATTTCAAAAAAAAATCATCATCAAGAAAATGCAATATTCAATTCCAAAAAAAAATCACAATTCTTCGAATTTTCACATGAAATTTTCGAATTAAAAAAAAAAATGTGGCGAAAATGCCAATTCTTTTCCCAAGCAAAATGCACATTTTGGGACACTCACAAATTCATTGCAACATTGCATATCATCAAGATCAATATTCAATTTCAAAAAAAAAAAAAAATCATCATCAACATGCATAGCGTCAAAATCAAAATCCAAGGCCAAGAACATGGTCATTTTCGAAATTACCAAAAAAAAAAAAAAATAAATCACCCAAAAATCAATGTCAAGCAAGAAATCGACAAGAGGATCAAGAGGATTCAAAGTATACCGTTCGTAGATGCGGATCCGAAGCCCAATGTTGCCAAGCATCGGGGTAATGCTCCTCCGCAACCGATTGCGAAAGATTGTAATGCCTCCTCATCCGACGAGCTCCACCGCCTCTCCGCTATGGGACCACGTCCTTGGCCTTGAAAAGCGCCTTCCCGTGTTCCATTGCTCAAAAAATCGAAGAAATCGGAGGAATTTTCAAGCTTTTTGAGCAACAATGGCTTCCTTCGCTCGGTTTCTCTCTCTCTGCTCTCGTCTGTTTCAAAAAAGCCGAATGGGGAAGAAGAAGGGCGTTGGCCCTAATTAATACCCCCGACTTTTCATCCCTATCCGCGCGGATGAGATTGCAAGGGTCAAAATGACCCTTTTGCCCTTTAAAATTTCGGGACTCTGCAATTCGGTCCCAACTTGACAGAGTTAACCAAAGTTAACCAAAGTCGGCCCCTTGTCAAGAAAATCTTCCCCGGCGGTAAAACGTAAGACCGAGTGCCCGAGAAAGATAACGAGATCCCGTATCTTTCATCAAAATCAACCCGGTCAAACGTAAGACCGATCTCCCCGAGAAAGATAACGAGATCCCGTATCTTTCATCAAAATCATCCCCGGCGATCAAACGTAAGACCGATCTCCCGAGAAAGATAACGAGATCCCGTATCTTTCATCAAAATCATTCCCTGCTAAAACGTAAGACCGAGTGCCCCGAGAAAGATAACGGATCCCGTATCTTTCATCAAAATCATCCCCGGCGGTCAAACGTAAGACCGAGTGCCCGAGAAAGATAACGAATCCCGTATCTTTCATCAAAATCATTCCCTATAAACGTAAGACCGAGTGCCCCGAGAAAGATAACGGATCCCGTATCTTTCATCAAAATCTTCCCGCGGTCAAACGTAAGACCGAGTGCCCCGAGAAAGATAACGGATCCCGTATCTTTCATCAAAATCCTCCCGGCAGCCAAACGTAAGACCGAGTGCCCGAGAAAGATAACGAGATCCCGTATCTTTCATCAAAATCCTTCCCTAGGTCAAACGTAAGACCGAGTGCCGAGAAAGATAACGAGATCCCGTATCTTTCATCAAAATCTTCTCCCTAAGCTCAAACGTAAGACCGATCTCCTCGAGAAAGATAACGAGATCCCGTATCTTTCATCAAAATCTTCCCCGGCTGCCAAACGTAAGACCGAGTGCCCCGAGAAAGATAACGGATCCCGTATCTTTCATCAAAATCTTCCCGGCGAGCCAAACGTAAGACCGATCTTCCCGAGAAAGATAACGAGATCCCGTATCTTTCATCAAAATCATTCCCGGCAGTAAAACGTAAGACCGAGTGCCCCGAGAAAGATAACGGATCCCGTATCTTTCATCAAAATCAATCCCCGATCAAACGTAAGACCGAGTTCCCGAGAAAGATAACGAGATCCCGTATCTTTCATCAAAATCATCCAACGGCAAGCCAAACGTAAGACCGAGTCTTCCCGAGAAAGATAACGAGATCCCGTATCTTTCATCAAAATCATTCCCGGCGAGCCAAACGTAAGACCGAATGCCCCCAGGAAGATAACGAGATCCCGTATCTTTCATCAAAATCTTCCCTAAGCAAAACGTAAGACCGATTTCCCGAGAAAGATAACGAGATCCCGTATCTTTCATCAAAATCATCCAATGGCGATCAAACGTAAGACCAATTCCCCTGCACGAATACGTCTGATTTTCCCCAGCAAAGGCTAACGAAATCCCCAGCGAAGTTAACGGAATCCCAAAAGCCAACGAAATCTCGAGAAGAACTCGAACTACGAAAGGGCTTGATTCCCACTAGGGATACGTAGGTAGCCTATCATTAGGTCCAGCCCCTCGACCAAAACGGTCACCCTCTCCTTCGGCAGCAGACGAAGTCCACCGAAAGGCCATTTCAAATTAAGGTCCGAGGCACCTAAAAAGCCATCATCATTAAGGTCCGAGGCGCCTAAAAAGCCATCATCTTCAAGGTTTGAGGCACCTAAAACGCCATCATCAAGGTTTGAGGCACCTAAGACGCTATCACTAGAAAGCAATAAATCGCAATCATCCCCAGCAGAGACCGAAAATGGTCATTCCTATCCCCAGAGAGCGGGTAGCCATCGACCGAAAATGGTCATCTCTTATCCCAGCAGAGTTTCTCTCAAGCACTCGTAGAACTCGCTCATCGGGTTCGAGGCACCTAAAACGCCATCATCTCCGTGGTCAAAGACCCGAACTACGATCGGCTTGATTCCCGATCGGGATACGTAGGTAGCCTATCGCTAGGTTCGGCCACCCGATCACTCGATCATCCTGCCAAATATGGAGCCTTACTCTTATCGACGACCCCGCTTCCTTCGAAGCGCCGTCGCCGAGGGCTACCGTAAGTGCTCCAATTTGAGCTTGTTAGAATTTTCGTTAAAAAATTAACGAAAGTTATAACATTTCTAACAATTCCTAACAATCCTAACCTTTCTAACAAAGTGAGGGTAAAATGGGCATTGTTATTTAAGGTTAAACCTTAAAAAGAATCTTAAAAAAGAAAAACAAAAGAATAAAACCACAAATAGAAATGCCGGAAACATAATCATTTGTCAATTTGAATTTTGAAAAGAAATATTCCCCTTGTCCAAAGTGGAGCCGCATTTAATGAACGGTGCACGCTGCGCCCCATCCGCGCGGACATCTTTGCAATTTCCAGAGGGCTATAAATTGAGCCCTCCGAATCACAAAAATAAGGAGGAACAACACATTTTGCACCGAACCTCGGCGAAATATAGAGAGAAAACGGTGAGAATTCACTTGAATTGTCACCATTTTCTCTCCAATCTTTCCCAACTCATACTCATCCACTCACTCTCATATTAAAGCCCTAAACACTCATACACTCAAGCCAAACACTCAAGAACACAAGGAAGATTGGTAAACCCTCCTCTTCCTAACCCTAAATCTCATCCATGCATGCATCTTCAAACTACAAAATGTAGTTCTTTCATCTTCTTGCTTTAGATCTAAGAAGATCACCATGGAAGACCATCTCCATGGATGATCTTCTACAAAGATCAACATTATTTTCAAGTTCTCTTACTTTCTTGCAAAGAAAACTCATTTTCAAAACCCTAAAAACCATTTTCAAGCATAAAATCTCATTTTCAAAGGATAAAAATCCCCTTCCCAAGCAAATGAAATGCTTAGTCCTAATGTACCCCAAGGATGGTTTGGTATAGTTGATTCACCACTAAAATGTCTAGTGATCACTAACCAAAACCTAGGGAAATGGGGACAAGCATGGATGCAAAACCCCCCTTAAAATCATATTTTCTTTCTTGAGAAGTTGCTGTCCAGTAGCAATTTTCTCAGACCTCAGTCCATGGTCTTAATTTTTGGACACAGATGAACTTGGAATTTGGTGTTGACTACAAAATACTTTTTGTAGCCAACATCCAGAGCTTTCCAGACATATTTTTACTTTATTTTTTGGGTGAGTAAAACTCCTCTTTTCAAATTTTCTTTCAGAGGCTAGTTCATCAACTTCTGGGAATCCAGATCTCATATCTGAGGTTTCCAGAAGGTTTTGACCCCTCAAATCTTCTCCAAAATGGAAAATTCCTTCGCACAAACTTTATTTAAGGTGTCTAGAACAACTTTCATTCTCTGAGTTTATCCAGATTATGAAGTTTTAAGACCCTTGAATCCATTTCAAAATCAAAGGTCCACTGCCTTTTTCATTCTGGCAGAAATGGCTCTCAACTTCAAAAGGTCTTTTGAGTACCAAATATCAATCCAAAAATCTTCCAAAAAATCATGGGATCAGTTTAAAGTCTTAAAAAGATATCCCAATTTTTACTTTTCTGAGTTTCAACTTATTTTGGCCAAAACACACACACACACACACAAATGATTTTCAGCTTGGAAGACTCGTTTTACGAGGCGCGTCGGGTGCACACTAACGTCCTTCCCGACGCGTAACATGACCTCCGAACCTAAAATCTCTGATCTCGGGCTTTTTTCAAAGTTTTGGCCCTCAAAATTAAAATGGCGTGGCGACTCCGTTTTCGTTGATTTTCTTTTAAACAAAAAATGGGAAAATTTTCGGATGCACATCATCACATGGAGGTATACATCGACGATATGGTGATAAAGTCAAAGAAAGCTGAAGACCATGTTCGAGATCTTGCTCAAGCATTCGACATCCTTGACAAGTTCAACATGAAGCTGAACCCAGCAAAGTGCAATTTTGGCATGAAGTCCGGGAAATTCTTGGGGTACATGGTGACGCAGAGAGGGATAGAAGCAAGCCCAGAACAAATAAAAGCTATCATCAACTTAACGTCACCCAAATCCATAAAAGATATTCAAAGATTGACAGGGAACGTGGCAGCATTGAATCGATTCATCTCAAAATTCTCAGACAGATGCAAGCCATTCTATGACATCTTAAAGAAGAATTCTAGGTTCGAGTGAACTGATAAGCATGAACAAGCCTTTCAAGATTTGAAGCTGTACCTGTCAACACCTTCCCTTATTTCAAAGCCTCAAGAAGGTGAGCCATTGCGTGTCTACTTAGCTATCTCTGAAACCGCAGTTAGTGCCGTCCTGATCCGTGATCAAGATGGCATCCAGCAGCCAATATACTATGTAAGTAAAACATTGCTCGATGCGGAAACCAGGTATTCACACCTTGAAAAATTAATATTAGCTTTAATTTCTGCTTCAATTAAGTTAAGGCATTATTTTGAAACTCATGTTATTGTCATTCGTACTAACTATTCAATAAAAAGTGTAATGAGAAAACCAGAAATGTCAGGAAGGATGGCCAAGTGGTCCATTCAGTTAAGCACTTATGACATCAAATATGAGCCTAGAACAGCAATAAAATCACAAGCACTTGCAGATTTTGTGGCAGACTTTAGTCCAAGTATGCAACCAGAAGTAGAACTTGAAGTCCAACAACTCCAAGATGGGGACACCTTGAGGACGTGGACTCTATTCACAGATGGTGCTTCTAATATGAGGGACACAGGGCTAGGTGTTGTCCTAAAATCACCACAAGGGGACATCATACCCCAGGCCATTAGTTGTGATTTTAAAGCCACCAATAATGAGGCAGAGTACGAAGCCTTAATCGTGGGCCTATCCGTGGCTCTAGACATGAACATCAAAGCAATACAGGTATATAGTGATTTATTATTACTTGTAAATCATTTTAACGGTTCCTATGCAGCAAAAAAATGCCAAGATGACAGCTTATTTGGGCATTGTAAAGATTTTGGCAAGCAAATTTCAAATATTCTCTTTTAAACAAATACCTTGAGAAGAGAACTCTCAAGCAGATGCATTGGCAAATCTTAGATCAGCTTTCAAGAGTTTATCTCAGACCAATATCCCAATCATACATGTTAACATCCCTGCTGTGGAAAGGTTAGAACTATTCTGTATAGATGACGACATCCCTGATAGTCAGATGCAGATATCTTGGACGACGCCAATAATCAAATATCTTCAAGATGGTACTATCCCTGATGAGGAAAAGAATGCTAGAGCATTAAGGGTAAGAATTTCAAGATTTATATTAATAGATAATGTGATATTTAAAAAATCATTTGCAGGCCCATATTTGAGATGTCTCGAAGCCGACCAAGCTAAAGAAGTCCTAAGAGAATTACATGAAGGATCATGTGGTAACCATTCTAGGGCAGAAGCTTATATACAAAAGCTCTGAGAATGGGTTATTACTGGCCAACAATGCGACAAGATGCTGCCATCTTTGCCAAGAAATGTGATTCCTGCCAGAGGCATAGCGACATCTTGCATCAGCCCGCAGAATTGCTTCATCCAATCCTCTCTACTTGGCCGTTCATGAGATGTGGAATGGATATAATGGGAAAATTTCCTAAAGCTCCTGGGGGAAAAGTTTTCTTGCTTGCTATGACTGATTATTTCTCTAAATGGGTTGAGGCTGAATCATATGTGCAAGTTCGTGATAATGAAGTCATATCCTTCATTAAGAGAAATATATTTAGTAGGTTTGGCATCCCATCTGAAATAATATGTGACAACGACTCTCAATTCATCAGCAAGAAGACCCAAGATTTTCTTGCTAGGTGGGGAGTTAAGATGGTGACATCTTCACCTGTGCATCCTCAAGCTAATGGCCAGGCAGAATCAAGCAATAAAATAATCATCAATAACCTGAAGAAGAGGCTAGATCAAAAGAAAGGAAGATGGGCAGAAGAGCTTCCCTTTGTCCTTTGGGCAGATAGAACCACACCAAAAAACGCGACAGGCCAAACCCCCTATTCCTTAGTGTTTGGAGCAGAAGCGGTCATCCCGACAGAAATTGTCGTCCCCAGTGCCAGGCTCAAGATGTTGACACTAGAGCAAAATGATGCCAACCTAAGTCATGATCTAGATACCATTGACGAACTAAGGGACCTTGCTAAGACCAGGATAGCAGCATATCAGCAGAAGATTGCAAGATCCTACAACAAGAATGTTAGATTGCGAAAATTTCAAGTTGATGATTTAGTCCTACGGAAGGTATTTCAGAATACAAGAGAACCCAATGCTGGAAAGATGGCTCCCAAATGGGAAGGGCCATACCTAGTAGATCTTTGAAGGCGCAAAGGTTCCTATTGGCTATCAACTCTAGAAGGAGCAAGAATTCCCAGAAGCTGGAATGCCATCCATCTCAAAGCCTATTTTATGTAAGTTTACATGATTATTTTACAATGCAAATAAAAACAAGGTACGATCTTTACCATCCTAAGTTTAATAAAAGTACTTGTTTCCATTTTTATTCAATTTTTGGAATAATTACTGACTTAAGCATCGGAGGTTTCTAACATGTTTCTGTTTTGCAAGGAAACAAGAAGAATTAGAATAAAACTCATTGGTCAACTAAGATGTAAGCATCTTCCCAAGAATTTAACGTCTTATATATGGTACGGACTATCTCTCAATCTTTGTTTAAAAAGTGTTTTTATAATTCTTTTATTTTCTTTTAATAAAATGTGACATCAGAAAAGATGTCGAAATCTTTCATTAACTTGTTATTTTGCAAGAAGTTGACACCTTAAACTGGAAATCTCCAAATTCAGTCCAAATTCTCGTGAAAACAACCATTTTGAGACTGGCCATCTCACTTCCGTTTAAGGTACTTAATCCCTTCAAAAGTTTAAAGAAGTTTCTTTCTTTCACCGCATTAAGGTTTAAACACCTCGCCTGGAGCGCACGATGTCAACCGTGATTGAGGTGTGTGGTGGGCCCGTATGTTTAATATATACGAATTACCCATCACCACTCAATCAATGTGTTAGACCCTAAGAACTTTACAAATGGTTATGACACTTACGTGTCATCTAAGTACAAACGGTTATTGACATTTACATGTCAATCTAAGTAATTGCAAAGGATTTCTACATCCACTCGCAAGCTGTTACCATCTACAAAGAGGTTAACATATCAACCTCCTAAAAACGTTTTTCATAAAGATACTTGGGGAAAGTTTTTCCAAAACCCAAGCAAAAGTTTATCCTACAGAAAGCATAAACAGTGCTGGACCAACCCAACACTTGAAAAAACAAATTGTCTTGGCCCTTATGGGCCGATTACAAACCAAAATATTGTCTTCGGGACGCAGCCCATTTCAAACCAATGTTTTTAAACCAATTTTTTTTTAAAATCAAAAGTTTTTACCATGTTACCTTCTTCCTTCATGGGGTGGCTACTGCAGCTGATGTTGTTGCTGCTCCTTCATCCAAGATATCATCACCTTTGGCTGCAGAGGATCCTTCTCCTACCTCCTCTCCCTTAGCTTCTAAAGTCTTCAAGAGGGAACGTTATTGCTCAACATTCCACTCTGTGTGATTCCCGGCATGAAACTCCTCCATCATTTGAATCTTGATTGCAACCATGCTCTGGGCAGCGGAAGCCATCATGCTTTTCTTTAAATCCTCAATCTTATGCAGCTGTGTGTCTTGAAGGGAAAACATCCCTGTCATCAAGCTTTCCACCTCCTTCTGTAATTCTTCATTTTTCTTAGTCCCGACTTCCCTCTGTTTCTTGACTTGAATAAGTTCCAGCACCAGCTTCCTATTCCTTTCCTCAAGAGCATTCATTCTTATCTTAGCAGCATCAACACCCTGCAACAGGCCAAAATGTAGGTCAAAACCATGAATACACTATTTCCTTTGAGACTCTGTTTTTTCATAAAAAACTTACCACTACTGTCCTAGCCAGCGCTTCTTCCACATCCCCTAAGCCTGTTTCATCCACATTTATCACCTCCTTGGAACTGCTCTTCCTCTTCTTCACCCTGGCTCCCACAGATGGTGCCTCCATCTCCCTTTTGGGCTCCAACACCTGATTGCTTGCCTGAATTTGCCCCACGAAATCTTGAAAATCCTTAAGAGAAAAGGCGGCGGTAGACTTTGAAACTGTCAGAAGAAGTGCATTGTCAGAAGAATTCAGAAACACCAAGATAATGTGCACAAAGATTAAAAAGAAAACTTACCAGTAGACATTTCGGTGGAGGGTGGTATCCCTTTGTCCTCAGAGATTGCTATATCTTCGTAAGATTGGAAAGATCTTTCCCCCTCTGAGAACTCCAATAACCTGTTCACCTTCCCAATTGTTTCAGCAGATGGAGGGAAAAGCTTAGCCCAATCGATAGCTGCAAAAACAAACAAAGAAATTACAGCAGGTAAGTGTGGAAAATAAGGAAAAATTGAAGTTTGAAAGAGGGGTACCTTCCCTATTCCATTCAGCTGCCAAGAAATCTCCTTCCTCCAAGGAATCCTTCTCGACAAAGAAATATTTCGATTTCCAACCCCTATCACTCACAGTTACTTTCAAGAACAAGGGTTTCATTCCAGTCATAGTCTTAAGAAGGTATCTGGTAGACCCAAAAGTTTGAAGCTCATACACAAAAGCCAACTCCTTCAAACCTATATCTAAACAGAATTCACGGTTCACCCTCAAGACACAAGAAAAGATCCTCCAAACCATGGGAATCACTTGTACAATAGCAAGGTTAGTCTTTCTAAAAAACTCGTTTATCATTGCAGGGAAAGGATAAGAAAAATCCAAAGTAAATGGATACTCGTAAAGACAAACCCATTTCGGAGATACGAATCGGACCTAAGAAGAACATCGAATGATCTAAAGATAGTAGAATCCGGGAAGCAGTGTCGATCCTTGAGGGATTCGATCAGTTCATCGTTAAAAACACAAATTTTTTCATCTGGTTTCTTCAACAAACCTTCACACGAGAAACCCTCGTTCTCGTTTAAACTCAGAGGATTTTTCGTGGTTTTTACTTTTTTCGATTTCACCATTTTTTGAAAAGGCAACAGGAAGAAAAAGAGAGGGAAAGATTTTACCTTCAAGGAAGATTCATCGCCGTGAAGAAGAACGGATAAAAGTGATGAGAAAAGGTGAAGGAGAAAGTGAAAAAGGTTTCCAATTAAAAAACCTAGATCTTGGGGTGGTTACGCTAATTAAATGGAGGTTAACTCCTCAACCGCCACGTAACTCCTCAATAATTTAAACGCAGAGCTTCTAGAAAGACGTGGAAAAAACCGACCTTTTAAATTCATTTAAAAGACAGTTTTTTGGGGACAATTGTTGTGGGTAAAATTCAGGATTGCTACGTCTTGAGTTTTTATCAGCATGTCAACATCTTCACTCTCGAAGGCAAGGTAAAAATTATTTACTTAAATTAATTAATTATTTATTTCTGTTATATTTTAAATACAGGGATAAAAAGTACGTGAAAAAAACGTGTCCAACAGACTCCTTTCAACGGCTTGGAAGACTAGGTCAAGATGAAGATAACTCACCGAAATTATAGGGAGTTTGTTAGGATTTTATCTTTTTGTTATTTTATTACTTATGGCTGGAAACGAAAAAACACAACATAAGAACACACGCACTACACTCACACAGCTCAAAAATACTTTGTAATCCGCCATAGCTTTCTGTTTTGTAATTCATTATTAATACAATTATTTGGGAAGGTAGGTGCTCATAATCACCTCCCGAGATTTTGTGCCGGCGAGATAGTTATCTCAAGGGTTTTCCTCGTTACATGATCGAGTCATCTTGATTACATTGTTGCACCAATTATATTCCATTGCACCCTCCTTAGCTTCATTTCAATTCTTATCATTGTTTACTGTTTTTAGCCAAAACACCTCTTGTCCTAAATAACTGTCATTTTGGATAAAATATTCTATACAAAATAATTGTTACTTTTGAGGTCAAAAGCATTGAAAATTTTATTTTATTATCGCACAGGAACTTGTTTTGCTTTACTAAATGAATTAATGTGTGAAGTAATGTAAGAGAGAAGAACATTAAATAAAGAGCAATTTTAGTACTCTTATTATTAAGTTGGGTTAATAATTTTCTTTTTTAAAATATGTGAAAAAAATAAAAAAATTGACAATTATTTCAAATTGGAGAGAGTACTTATTTATAATGACAACTTTATTCTTTTAATTAAGGTTTTTTTTAACACCCTAGTTAACCTTTTTCTTTTAGCAAGCACGCCCTAGTTAATTTCAAAATAAAAAATAACATAGTTATAAGAATATATCTATAGTATAAATGAGGAAAGTGGGATGAATAGTTGTATGAATAGTGTCAAAAGTTTTTTTCTCATTTTATCCTCACTAAGTTGTCTCTTTCCCATTTTGCTCTCACTTTTAATTAAAAAAATATCACGTATCCTCGAACACGAACTTTTACTAGTTACACAATAAAAAAAGAGAAAATAAAAACTGAAATATGTGATTGATTATTCATCCAAACCCCAAAAAGAGAAAGAACAAAATGGCCCACAAATGCATAGTTAATTACAACCATCAGTTTTCTTTTCTAGCGTCCAACCTTGTTTCTCTTTCTCTTTCTTTCTTCCCTTGGTTTCTCAATTCCCTTACTCCCTTCTCTTCGTGCTCGCATATAAATGTTGCATCAAATGGATATCATCAAGTGTAAACCCCCCCACCATCGTCCGGAAAGAACCACAGTGCTCTAGGCAGAGATCGATGGAAGAAGAAAGAAGGTCGGTGCTTAGGGTGCTTAGGACAGACGAAATGACCGGAACGTTGGAGAGGGAGGAAGGCATGGCAGATGTGAATGCTCGAACGAGTGACTGAGACTATTTGAGAGTTTGGTGAAGAAATATAGAGGAAGCTATTGGTAATATGTTTTCGTTACAATTTACAAAGAGGGTTAGATGTGGGGGAAAGAGAATGGGGTTGAGTTGCAATATATTAGGCTCAGGGGCGGAGCCAGGGGGGCATGGGGACACTTGCCCCCCACCCCCCAGAAGCGGAATTGCAATGAATTTTTTTTTTTTTTGCCTCCACCATATTTTTTTGTTATATATAATTAACTTCAAGATTAACACTAGTAAGTGGTGCGGTTCAGCAGTAGAAGGGGTGAAGTTAAAGCCTTTGGTGTTTCCTTTCAAATCCAAGTTCGAGCCCTGCTATCTACATTTTTAATTAATTTTATTTGTCCTCCATCTTTGCTATTCTCTCTCTCTCTCTCCATTTCTTTCTCTTAACAGTTTTGTTTTTCTTTTTCTCCTAATTTTCTCACATTTTTTCAATCTTAATTAATTAGTTAGGCTTTTCCCATTTTTTTTTGTTTTTGGTCTTTCTTCCTATTATCCCAAGTTTAATTAGAAAATTTGAATTTCTTTTTTGTACGAGTAATATATTTTAATAAATTGTTTGCGTTAAATATTTCAACATTATTTCAATCGTTCTTTGAATTACTTACTTTTATCATGTTTGTTAACTTTCTTAATTCTTTACATTTTTAACTAAAATACATTGTATTTCATGGATCCGACCCATTTTTTACTTGTCTGACCCGAATTTTTTTTTTCGGGGGCGCTGCCCCCGAACCCCCGTGTAATCTTGCCCCTCGAGCAATTCCTGGCTCCGCCCCTGATTAGGCTGATTATTAGAGTTCCAAGATAATATTTATACCGATCAATATTGTGAATTTATTGACACTAATAAATAATCATTTTACAGAAAATTCTAAGAGCATCCACAATGAAAAGCTTTTTGAGAGCTTCTTATTGTTATGAAAAAGCTTTAGAAAGTTTTTTACCATTGTGAAAATGATGAAAGAGCTCCTTAGTAAGGAGTAGCTCTTTCTACAAAGAGCTAGCTTTTTAGCTTTTTATCATTAATGCTATACATTTTCTATGCAAGTCATTCACTCTTTTTTATATATGGGACCCATAAAAAAGTTGAAAGAGGAGTTTTACTATTGTGAAAAAGTGCTTGAGGTTTTTAAGTTTTGAATTATAATGATGTGGCTCATAAAAAATATAAAAAAGCTATCTAGAGAGCTTTACCATTGTGGATGCTCTAAGTACTTACACTTATGAGCATAAATGACTCATTAATTGGCTTTTAATATTGACAGGGGTATTATTGAGTTTATAATATTTATAGGGATAATTTTGATAATTGAAATGGGAGCTAATGAACCTGGTCAACATTGTGTCTAGATGATAGATTTGAAGGGAAAAGTGACAAAATCACTTCACCCTTTATTTACTAATAGATTTACTAATAGATTTGTTGTCTGTATCTCAGTTGCTTTGTAACTCAAATAATTTTGTGCAATTTTCTGACAAACTTTTTGTAATATATGACTGAACCTCGAATACGTTGATTGGTGCGGGTGAACAAAGCGAGGGACTATACTACTTGAGGAATTCTATCGAAGCACGAGTCTGCAGTGCTAAGGAATTTGCAAAGCATAAGCTATGACATCAGCGGTTGGGACATCCATCAAGTAAAGTAGTTTGTTTATTTCCTTTTGTTATTCGGAATAGTGCTAATAAATATGTTGATGAAATTTGTTGCAAAGCCAAACAAACTAGATATATGTTTTTTCCTAGTGAGAGCAATTTTAAAGGGATTTTTGATTTAATACATGTTGATCTTTGGAGTGATTTTCGGATACCTGCTTTGTGTGGAGCAATTTATTATTTAAATATTGTGTATGACTGCTCTTGCGTTGTGTGGGTATATTTGATAAACTCAAAAAGTGATACGCCTCACACCTTGTAAATTATCTTGCCATGGTTGAGTGTCAGTTTAAAAAACATGTCAAATTGGTGCGAAGTGACAATGAGAAAGAATTCACATATCTTGACAACAAAATGGGAGAGTAGAAAGAAAGCACTGTCACATTTTGAACGTAGCACGAGCCTTACGGTTTCAAGCTGGATTGGCAATTATATCTTGGGGTGAGTGTGTTTTGACGGCCGGACATTTGATTAATCGCACTACTTCAAAATTGTTACATGGAAAAACACTGTATGAAATCATTTTCGGCAAAGCACCCACCTATAAACACATTCGGGTTTTCGATTCTCTCTGTTATTTCCATTATTCACGTCGTGATAATGAAAAATTTGCTAGTCGAAGTCGAAAGTGTGTTTTCTTGGGTTACCATTTTTGCAAGAAATGATGGTTATTGTATGACTTTTAGGAAAATGAAACACTTGTCTCCAGTGATGTTATTTTTGTAGAATCCAAATTCCTCTTCATTGGTCAAAGTGATAGACAGATAAGGAGGTTATTGGTCCTGACTTCATTTCTTATAATCCTGATGAGATGGTTATTGGGGATACTGCACTACAAGAAAAAATAGTCTTTTTGTGACTGCTTTCTGTGATGGCTAAAAAAACAAGTCACCATAGACCAGATAAGGAGACGGAAATAAAAAGCAATCACGTTACCTTAAGGAGATGACAGTACAATCACATGTGCAATCACGTTTGGTAATTTCGTTTGGAGCGCCAACGCGGGAAAACAGGCGCGAAAATGAAAAATCAAACGTGACCGCTTTTTTGAAATTGTGATGACTTTTGCAATCTGATTAATTATATAATTTAATCAATTTAAATACATAAAAAAGTAATTTTAATAAAAGGTGACGGCCAATGCAATCTTGTAATACCTTAATTAAGTGATAAAAAAAAATAAAAAATAAAAAATATTTGAGATCCATAAATAAAGAAATAAAGAAGAACACATAAATCATAAAAAAAATAAAAAAAAATAAAGAAGAAGAAGAAGAACGGCGCCTCTCTCTCTCTATATATATCCGCTCTCTACCTCTCTATCCGCTCTCTCCCTCTCTGCTCCGCTCCGCCTCTCTTTGCTCCGGTCATCTCTCCGCTCCGGTCATCTCTCTCTCTCTCCGATCAGAAACCGAGCCAGTTCAAGAGGTATAATTCCCCTCATATTTTGAGTTTTTAACATGGATTTGACCATTTTGATCTGAAATTGGTCTATAAGTATACAAATATTGCGTTTGATTTGATTTTAAAAAGTCAAATTTCGACTGTTTTGATATATTTCGTTGGTGTATTTTTGTTGATTAGCTAAATTCTCGATTTGGGGTTTATTTTTAATCCAAAATTAGGGTTTAATTCCTGGTGTTCTTCCCCTAATTTTCATGATTTTATTCCTTTCTAGGGTTTTCTTTAGATTATGAATAGTTGCCAAGATTTCATGGCGATTGATTTCCCAGTCGCGTTACCTTTTCGTGACTGCTTTTCGTACATATGTGACAACTTTTAGCAGTCACAAAAAGCCTTTTTTCTTGTAGTGCTGGTGCTTCTGAACGAGACGCAGAAGTTGAAATTCCCGTTGAAGCGCCCCTTGAGCATGATGGGGCCGCCCTTGAGCATGATGGGGCCGCCCTTGATCATGATGGGGTGCTCCTTGAGCATGATGAGGCGCCCCTTTAGCATAATGGGGTGCTTGTAGCTTCAACTGAGGCGCCTAACACTGAATCTGTTCCAATGGAAGCGCTTGCACCTACCATGAATGAAGCATCTGATAATTTGGGAAGAGGAAAACGGACAAAGGTTCCCTCCTCATGGTATACAAGCATCGAGTATGATTTAAGCACATATCAGACACACACTATACGAGCTAGCCCCTAGTCCAGTTCACTCTCTGCAAACAAGTCTTCAGGTACTCGATATCCTTTATCACATTTTTTCAATTGCACTAAATTCTCTTCTACACATCGTTGTTTTCTGGCCGCAATTGATACAATTGTTGAGCCTAGAAAATTTGTTGAGGCTATACGGTCGGAAGAGTGGAGGCAGCCATGAACAATGAGCTTGATGCTCTAGATCATAATGGGTCATGAGATCTGGTGGATGCTCCTACTTGTAAGAAGGTTATTGGGAACAAATGGGTGTATAAAATCAAATATAAGGCAGATGGAACGGTGGAACGATACAAGTCACGATTGGTGATTCTGGGTAACCGTCGGGTGGAAGTCATAGTCTACAAAAAAACCTTTGCTCCAACGGTTAAAATGGTTACAGTACGAGTATTTCTGGCTATTGCCGCGACCCGTGGTTGGAAAATTCATCAAATGGATGTTCACAACGCCTTTTTACGTGGAGATCTGGGTGAGTAGTTATATATGAAGCTTCCCTTGGGGTATCAACCCCATATGTCTGGCAAAGTATGCAAGCTCCGAAAGTCCTTGTATGGGCTCCGTCAAGCGCCTCATTGTTGGTTTGAAAAGTTATATGTTGCATTGAAAAAGTACGGTTTTGTTCAATCGTACTCAGACTATTCACTCTTTTCTTATCAGAAAGACGTTATAAACGTACATATCTTGGTTTACGTTGACGATTTGGTCATTGGGGGTAATGATTCCGCTGACATTACTGACTTTAAAGATTATCTATGTTGTTGTTTCAAAATGAAAGATCTTGAGCGCTTGAAGTATTTCTTGGGTATAGAGGTTGCACGCCACTCGGATGGGATCTTCTTGTCGCAAAGGAAATACACTCTTGATATTCTCTTTAAAACTAGTCTTCTTGGTGCTCGTCCGACGAGTCCTCCTATCGAGCAGAATCACCGGTTAGCTTTAACAGACGACGATCTCTTGTCTGACCTCGAACGATATCGATGTCTTGTTGGACGTTTAATATATCTCACTATCACAAGACCAGAGTTCTCTTACTGTGTTCATATACTTACACAATTTATGAAAACACCCAAGCTTGCTCATTGGCATGCGGCTTTATGAGTAGTTCGCTATCTTAAGGGACATCCTGACCAGGGGATTCTATTGCGCGTCGACTCAGATCTTCGACCATATGCTTACTGTGACTCTGACTGGCCAGCTGCCCCATTACTCGTCGCTCCTTGACGGCGTACTTTGTGTTCTTGGGTAGTTCTCATGTGTCATGGAAGACTAAGAAGCAAACCACAATTGCTTGCTCTTCGACCGAAGCTTAGTATCGCTCTATGGCAAGCGCGACGTGTGAACTTACATGGATGTGTGGTCTCTTGTTATTCTTTGGGATCACTCTCTCAGCTACTATGACTCTATTGTGTGATAGTCAGTCAGCTATACTCATCGCTCATAATCCTGTTTTTATGAGCGCACTAAACATATCGAGGTTGATTGTCACCTTGTTCGTGACGCCATTCAGTTTAGCCTCATCTCTACGAAATATGTTCACACTTCTGCTCAGTTAGCAGACGTTCTTACAAAGGCGCTTGTAACTCGACAATTCACTATCTTACTTGGCAAGTTGGGTGTTTGTGTCCTTCACGCTTCAATTTGAGGGGGGTGTTGGAGGAGCGCCAAGATGATGGAGGAGCGCCAAGATGAGATGAGTGCCCTAGGAGTGCCTAAAGATCCACGGAGGCGCCTGGAAGAGCTGAACCAAGGAAGGGCGCTGGGAGGACCTATTGGGCGACGGGGCGCTAGGAGAGAGACACCAGAAGAGAGCTCTCGGGATATAATCTCATTCCTCTTTGTATATATTTTTTCCTCACTTATTTATATTAATTAGTTAGCGTAATTGTAGGAATTGCTAGCGTAAATGAAGGGATTGCTTTGCATCAATATCTTATCAAGATCTATAAGTTGTATATAAAGCATTAATAACATTGGAATAAACATAGAAAATTCTACCCAATGCCACCCTTGATTTCTAACTACCTCTAGTAGGAGTTTGTTGCAACAATTCATTGACTAATAGGAGTATGTTGCAACAAGTCATTGTATACGCTAAAATTGGGACCAAATAAATAGTTTATTGGCTAGACATGTGACTAAGGCTCCGTTTGTTTCGACGTAAAATATTTTTCGGAAAACGTTTTTCGGAAAATGTTTTTCTGTAAAATGTTTTCCTGTAAAATGTTTTACGGAGGTAGGGCGTAAAATGTTTTACGGAGGAAGGGTGTAAAATATTTTCGGGTGTTTGGTAAGAAAAATGTTTTTCAAAAGGCGTAAAATGTTTTATTAAATTTTTTTTAATCATTTTTTGTAACCACCCCACCCACCCCCCGCCTACCCCACCCCACCCACCCCACCCCAAAAAAAAAAACTTTTTTTTTGTAACCGCCCCACCCACCCTCCACCCCAATTTTTTTTTTTTTTTGTAATCGCCCACTCCACCCCTGCCTATCCCACCCCCCACCCCAAAAAATTTTTTTTAATCATTTTTTGTAACCACCCCACCTCACCCCACCCACCCCCACCCCCCACCCTCAACTCCAAAAAAAAATTATTAATTTTTTTTAATGATTAAAAAAATAAAATTTTGGGGTGGGGGGGGGGGGGTACGCAGGGGGTGGGTGGGGCGGTTACAAAAAATATTTTGGGGGCGGGGGTGGGTGGGTGGGGGTGGGGTAGGCGGTGGGGTGGGTGGGGCGGTTACAAAAATTTTTTTTTTTTGGGGTGGGGGGTGGGTGGGGTAGGCAGGGGGTGGGTGGGGCGGTTACAAAAAAAAGAAAAATTTGGGAGGGGGGTGGGGTAGGCAGGGATTGGGTGGGGCGGTTACAAAAAAAAATAAAAATTTGGGGTGGGGGGTGGGTGGGTGGGGCGGTTACAAAAAAAAATAAATTTGGGGTGGGAGGGGTGGGTTGGGTGGGGTAGGCAGGGGGTGGGTGGGGCGGTTAAAAAAAAATTTGGGGGGGGGGGGTGGGGTAGCAGGGGTAGGGGTAGGGGTGATTTTTTTAATTATTATTATTATGTTGTACCTTGTGAAATATGAGTTGTACATGAGGGGCACCCCATTTTTCGGAAAATGTTTTACTTAGGACAAGGTCAGTAAGTCGTTTTACTTAGGAAGGGCGTAAAATATTTTTCGGAAGACGTTTTCTCCATTTTCCGAAAAACAACCAAACAACGGAAAACGGATTATTTTTCAGAAAATATTTTTCGGGGGCTCAACCAAACAACGAAAAACGAGTTATTTTACGAAAGCGAGTTATTTTACGCCCAAACAAACGGGCCTAAGTTGATACTACATCAAACATTTTATGAAAATATAAGTACATCAATTACAAATTCTTATCAATTTTAATTTCTTGCAAATTGTGGGACCCACTCAATATGAAATTATTCCGATCTTCAAGCATCATAATAGAGAAATGTGATTAAATTTGACTCACTCACATAAGTAAATACTAAAGCTATCAATTCGGGAAAATCAAAAGGGATGGAATGAGATGAAACTATGAAATTTCACAATTTTACGGGACAGGATGGATGAGACGTCCCGAATTATTCGCATGATAGAAAATCTCCGTCACGTCCCCTCCCACCTCGGGACGTGGGATAAAGTGGGACAAGAAAATGATAATATTATAAATTAAGTATAACTGAGATGATGCCAAAAGATTAAATTTAAAAATATAAGATTTATCTTTTGCAATCCAACAAAATAAAAACTTCTTAAATTCATAAAATAAACTTAATAAAAAAAAAACAATGGATAGTTGAAAAAAAAAAACTAAGAACTAAGAGCATGATTAATGGTGAACGAAATTTCGTTCACCAAGAGCAATTCCGTGAACGAAATTTCGTTCATGACAATTAGTGGTGAACGAAATTTCGTTCATGGCCATGAACGAAATTTTGTTCATGAGTTTCGTTCATTTCATGAACGAATTCGTGAGCGAAAATTTCGTTCATGGCTATAATGACTATATGTGTATTTTGTAATTTTGACAAATTTGAAATTATATTATTGAAATAAAAATATTAAAAATGTTTATATTTATTTTTCTCTATAAATAGAGTCTAATTTTATAATATTTGACATAATTTTAATATTTTCTTATTTAAAAATGATAAAAAAAATTATTGTATATATTTGATAAAATTTTAATTTTTTTATATATTTAAATTTTCTCTTGCGCCAAATGACGTCGTTTAGATCAAAATTTCAAAAACGTTCATTTTTCCCCTATAAATAGAGCTCAAGATTGCTAGATTATGTACATCTCTTCTTCCATACTTCCTTTCTCTATAATTAGAAAAAAAATCAAGATTTTCTTTTTTTGATTATGAGTAATTACGGGATGATGTTAATAAAAAATAATATTTATTAATGTTAATGATGTTAATAAAAAGATAATATTTATTAGCAAAAAAAATCAAGATTTTCAAAATTATATTTATTGTTAATGATGTTAATGAAAAATAATATTTATTAATGTATATTATTAATTTTATAATATCAAATTTCTATTAAAAAATATTTTTATGAACTAAAAATTCGTTCACCACTACAGAATGTAAGCTGGCGTGAGCGAAATTTCGTTCACAGGCCAGTTTCGTTCACATGGTGAACAAATTTTTCGTTCACCATTAATCATGGTCTAAGTGCTAAAATACCTTAGAGGTTAAAAAAAATTAAAATTAAAATTATAAAAATGCGGGACGTCCCATCCCGTCTCGACTTGTCCCGCGTTACAAACGAAATGTCTCAAATAAGCCCAATTTTATACTAGATTATAATATAATATCACATCCCGTCCCATTTATATGACGGGACTGGCCATCTCAAAAGAATATGTTAAATTGACGACTCTAGTAAATAGCATCTTTTGCTCACAAAAGCATAGAGGTGGCCGGTTAGTAAAACCGGCGGTTAGCCGGTTAAAATCGTCGGTTACAAACCTCGAAATCTCTCAACTGAAATCGAACCGGATAACCGGCTAAACCGGTTACGGTTTGACGGTTATACGATTTTAACGGTTTTTTCGATTAACCTCCGATTTATCCGGTTTGGATCTGCTCGGTCGAGTCTTTGGTGTTACTCGATCGAGCATACCCTTTTTTTTAATTTCTAGCGTTCTGCTAGGTCGAGCAACTCATATGACTCGACCGAGCTGAACATGAGGCATGACCGTTAAATGAAAATTTACGCACTGGAAAACGACCCCCTCGGCCGAGCAACTCATATAACTCGGTCGAGCATGACCGATAAATGGTAAACAGACTTACTGGAAAATGTCTTGCTCGACCGAGCAACCCTCATGACTCGGCCGAGCATAAAATCGGCGATTCACGGTTTTTGAAATACACCAACCGAAACTGAACCTTGAAAAAACCGGTTATGGTTAAATCGGTTACGATTAAATCGATTGACCGATTAAAAATTGGCCGATTTGCCCATCCGGTTAACCGAATGGACACCTCTACTTGAAAAAAAAAAAAAAAAAAAAAGCGGACCCAAATTCGTTTTCTTTCATGAAAACTTCCCATATGTCGTACTCTTGAAAAATCAAATATTCAACGCACATGTTAATGCATTCACATGCATATTAGGCTCGGTTGTTGAGGTAAAATGTTTTTCGAAAAATATTTTTTCCATTTTTCAATGTTTGTTTCACCCTGAAAAATTGAGAAAATATTTTACGCTAAACATGTTTATCTCATTTTTTGAAAAACATTTTCATTTTTCAAAAAATATTTTACAGAAAATTATTTTCCGAAAAATGTTTTACGCTAAACAAACGGAGCCTTAGACTCACTGTTAACGATTTGTAAGCAAGATTTATGTTGAATGACTAAATGTGCGCAATGTAAATGTCAACGAACTAATGGTATGATTAAACAAAGAATAACTAAAAAGTACAACATTTAGGCTCTGTTTGTTTCGGGGAAAATAACTTTCGAAAAATGATTTCCTGGAAAATGTTTTCCGGAAAAGGAAAACGTTTTCCGAAAATGTGGAAAACGTTTTCCGGAAAACAACTTCCTTAGGAAAATGGGGAAAATGGGGAAAACGTTTTCCGAAAAATGAAGATGTTTTTTGGAAAATTATTATTATTATTATTATTACTATTATTTTATTATTATTATTACTATTGTTTTATTATTATTTTATTATTATTTTATTATTATTATTATTTTATTATTATTTTATTATTATTTTATTATTATTATTACTATTATTTTATTATTATTTTATTATTATTTTATTATTATTATTATTATTATTTTATTATTATTTTATTATTATTTTATTTTTATTTTTATTATTATTAATATTTTATTATTATTATTATTATTTTATTATTATTATTATTTTATTATTTTATTATTATTTTATTATTATTATTATTATTATTATTTTATTATTATTTTATATTTATTATTATTATTATTATTAGTATTTTTATTATTTTATTATTTTTTATTATTTTTTTATTATTTTTTATTATTTTTTATTTTTATTATTATCATTATTATTATTTTATTATTATTATTTTATTATTATTTATTATTATTATTATTATTATTATTTTATTATTATTATTTATTATTATTTTATTTTTATTATTTTATTTTTATTATTATTTTATTATTATTATTATTATTATTATTATTATTATTATTATTATTATTATTTTATTATTATTATTATTTTATTATTTTATTATTATTTTATTATTATTATTATTATTATTATTATTATTATTATTATTATTTTATTATTTTATTTTTATTATTATTATTATTATTATTATTATTTTATTATTTTATTATTTTTTATTATTTTTTTATTATTTTTTATTTTTATTATTATTATTATTATTATTATTTTATTATTATTATTATTATTATTATTATTATTATTATCATTATTATTATTATTATTAAAATATTATCCATCCACTTTTTTTACACCATTTTCCGGAAAACAACTTCCTTAGGAAAAATCCGGAAAACGTTTTCCTTAGAAACGGCGGAAAATGTTTTCCGAAATCCATTTTCTCCATTTTCCGGAAAACTACCAAACACCGGAAAATGGGGAAAACGTTTTCTGAAAAACAAACATGTTTCGGGGAAAATGAGAAAAACGTTTTCCGGGAAATTACCAAACACCGGAAAATGGGGAAAACGTTTTCCGGAAAACGTTTTCCTCCCATTTTCCGGTAAACAAACGGGGCCTTACTTTAAGACTGAAAAAAATGGCCCCTTAGCCACTTAGCCCTAATTGTTGTTCATTTTTATTCATTACCAATGCCAATAATCTTCTCCCTCTCTTCAAAATATTTGTTGTTTTAAAGCATAAAGATTGGTCTAAAATAATTTTCAATTTGGGCTAGGCCAAGCAACATTTTAACTACTACCTTTTGAGCAAGTATTGGGAGAAACTAGTTTCTCCATAAATTATAAAAAGTTTACTTTTTTTCTACTTTCGAGTAGATTGTGAATATTTAGGAACAGTTTATAAAACAGGACTTTCTATAACTTAAGGAGAAACTAGTTTCCCTCAAAATCTTGTGCTACCTTTTTACTAAGCGTCGCTTTTAATAATTGTTACTATTTATTTTAGCAGTTTTAATTAGTCTACTTAGAACACTAATTCGATTTGCTAAGACATTCTAACTTATTAACAATATATTAGAAAAGTTAAAGAAGACTAATGGAACTTGACAAGTTGCATTTTATATTTTATTTATCCTAAGATAACATGAGTAAGTTATGTTGTATAGCTATATAATTTACATGCTATATAGTACTTTCAGAATGAAAACTTTTTAAATATTTCTTTATTTATTTAATTCACTTGTTATAACCACAATAACTATCCACTACACATTTGTTGGGGTTAGAGTTCTAACCAAGAACAAGCTTAAGGAAGGATGAATGAATGGAAGCAAAGCCGTGATCGAGAATTGGGAAAATAGGTTTGGCACGGGCATGCGTTCAAAGTGGCATGGCGAATGTGCCAAAGTGAAATAGAGTACACAACCTCGCATTGGTTTGCAAAGGCGTGCCAGAAAATACATACGGCCCTGCCAACGGGCATGAGGCATGATCGATTGGAAGTTTTCTTTGGCGATTTGATTTCCTAATTGTGGTGGATCTTTTGCTTGGAAATAAAGAAGCTCTTTCTTGGACATGAATCCTTATTGACCTATAATTAGGATTTATTGCACTATAAATACAAATGATAACCTAGATATTGTGGTGCGAGAGAGATAGTTATGATATTTATATTGAATCTATGAGATCAACAAGAGAATATAGAGCATGATGGGCCGCCTTTTGGGGTGCCCTTAGGGGCGTTCCTTGGATGATCGAAAACCATGTATAAGGCGATTGTGTGAGGGTGTGGGCATAAAGTGGAATTATTTTGATGAGACAAACTATGTTTTATATTGTAACACGACAGATTTGTGCTTATCATCCTGGTTTGTTAATGCCCCCAGATGTAGTCTATTTCAGGGGTGAACTGGGTGAACAAATCGCATGTTTATTTCTTTATTGCTTTCATATGATTTTTCATGGATGTTGATTCTCGCCATGGATATCTGGTATGAGACTGTATTGCTTTGATAGACCACGATTACACAACAACATTCTCTCTCCTGTATCATTTTTAATGCTCACAACACTTATTTCACTATAAGCTTTCATTGATTTCGTGCAAGGTTCATTTTATATCTTTTCGAAAGGAACAGAGTAGTATATTTTATTTAACTTTTATGAGTTGTACATTTCTAAAAGAGTGGCTAAGTCATAAAAGTTAAGTCTCATACGCTCTATAGGGTTTGGGTTCGATCTCTCTCTCTCTTATCAGCTGGATCTTTGTCTGGGACATAGTAAGAAAAACAAAATCTGTACATGAGTGCGAGAGTGAGGGGTTGGTGGTGGTTAACACCAAGTCTTAGATGATGAGATCAACTAATCAACATTGGCTTGCAGTATGAAAAAAAGAAAGAGAAAAAGAATAGTAAGGTTCAAGTTGGATACACAAAAACCGACCCGAAAACTTGGAGCACCTCACATGAATCTTGAATAAACCAAAAACTGAAAGATACCAAAGTTAATACCACTCTATGAGTTAGGGTGTAAATGGTAAGATGTGATTCGATTTAGGGAAATTTATATACTGAATCACTATTCATTGATTTGGGAAAATTTTAAATCGAATCGAATCATTAAAAAATTTAAACCGCTATGATTTGGTTCAGTTTGATTCAAACTCCGGTTCAATTATGTGATTTAAATCGTATTATAGAACATAGTTTAGACTACGGTTCAAACCACGATTAAAAGCGCAACTCATTTTATTATTTATTTAAACTTTCTGTGATCAACGAGGAAAAACGAAAGATGCAAGTGTTTAACAGGAAAGCGGGAGAAAGAAAGAGACTAGAGGAAGAGAAAGGTCGAATAGAGGAAGAGAAAGGTCGAATGAAGAAAAATACTTTATAATGTCGATTGTGGAGAGAACTTGATTGTTTATGTATCGAAATGAAGATAACAACTTGTGAAACTAAGGCTCCGTTTGTTTCGGGGAAAATAACTTCCGGAAAATGATTTCCTGGAAAATGTTTTACGGAAAAGGAAAACGTTTTTCGAAAATGTGGAAAACATTTTCCGGAAAATGAGGAAGATGTTTTTCTGGAAAACAACTTCCTTAGGAAAATGGGGAAAATGGGAAATTTCGAAAAATGAAGATGTTTTTCGAAAAATTATTATTATTATTATTACTATTATTTTATTATTATAATTATTATTTTATTATTATTTTATTATTATTATTATTTTATTATTATTTTATTATTATTATTATTTTATTATTTTATTATTATTTTATTATTATTATTATTATTTTATTATTATTTTGTTATTATTATTATTATTTTATTATTTTATTATTATTACTATTACTATTATTTTATTATTATTATTATTATTTTATTATTATTTTGTTGTTATTATTATTATTATTATTATATTATTATTTTATTATTATTATTATTATTTTATTATTATTATTATTAGTATTATTATTATTATTATTATTAATATTATTATTATTATTATTATTATTATTATTATTATTATTATTATTATTATTATTATTAAAATATTATCCATCCACTTTTTTTACACCATTTTCCGGAAAACAACTTCCTTAGGAAAAATTCGGAAAACGTTTTCCTTAGAAACGGCGGAAAATGTTTTCCGAAAAACATTCTCTCCATTTTCCGGAAAACTACCAAACACAGGAAAATGGAAAAACGTTTTCCGAAAAACAAACATGTTTCGGGGAAAATGGGGAAAACGTTTTCCGGGGAATTACCAAACACCGGAAAATGGGGAAAACGTTTTCCGAAAAACGTTTTCCTCCCATTTTCCGGTAAACAAACGGGGCCTAAATTAAATAAGATATAAAATGGGGGGGGGTTAAGATTAGTTTATTTAATGTAGGATTTTTTATTGATTTAACAATAAACTTTAATAAATATACGAAAATATTAAACACAATATAAAACGGGGGTTATGACCAGTTTATTTAATGAGGTTTGATTTGATGGTTTGATCTCGTGGTTCGATTTGATGATTAGATATTGCGATTCCAAACTTTTGTTTAATTTAGTTTTGTTCGGTTGAGTTTAGTCTTGGAGTTTCAAATTACAAATCAAACTCAAACTGAACAATTTGATTTATCAATATTTGAGATTGAAATGAACCATTAATATTTAAAATCAAATTAAATCACATAATACTCTCTCCGTCCTGTTCCAAATGTCTTAACTTTTCATTCTGAGCGTTCCATTTAAAATTTTTCAACAAAAAAGGAAAGTTTTTATTACTCCTTCCGTCCCGCTCCAAATGTCTCAACTTTCCATTTTTGGCGTCCCATTTAAAATGTCTCAAACCAAAAAAGGAAAGTTTTTATTACTATTCCACCCACTCATTCTCTCTCCTACTTTACTTTTACACTCACAACATTCTCTTTCTTAACTATTCATCCCACTCATTCTCGCTCCTATTTAATTTTTCATACTCACAACATTTAAACTTTTTCTCTTTCCTACATAACTTTTCTTAATTTTCGAACCGAACCCATTTTGAGACATTTCAGCCGGGACGGAGGGAGTACTTTTTTATTTGTGGGACCCACTTATCATACTCACAATAAATATCCACAAACTATTTCCTACCCCACTTTATCTTTCATACATCACTTTTCGTACTCACAACATTTAAATTTTTTCTCTTTTCTACATCACTTCCCTTAATTCCCACGCCAAACCTATTTTAAGACATTTAAAATGAGACGGAGTAAGCATAATTTGATTCAATTCGATTTCAAATCGCCATTCAAAATTAACCTATTATACCCCTATCTATGAGTGCAAAAGAATATCCGATCCATTTACAATCGTAGAGCCCGCCACCCGAAATGGGTCCTCTCCTTTCCCTCAGATTTTAAAAATGGCAAGTTCGGTAAGCCGACCATTAAATTAAATCAAGACTTTGACAAAGAGGCAGAGAAATAGGGAGAGGTTCTTTGCTCAGTAACTACTGAATCTCTCTCTGTTTCAATCTCAGAGTGTGAAATCAAATCATCATGAGTTCAATTGCAAAGAAAGGGTTTAAAAATTATGCCTTGCAGCTTCAGAAACACCCTTTGAGAACCAAGGTATCAGATCAATTTTGTGTAATTTCTTTGATTTTTATGAATTGGGTTTCTTGATTTGTAGCATTTTATCAACTGGGTTCGTCGAATTTCAGGCTCTTACTGCGGCAACTTTGTCGTTGATCAGTGATATAGTGTCTCAGAAGCTCTCCGGCATCAAGAAACTTCAACTCAGGCGTATTCTTCTTAAAGTGGTACGATAGAGTTTCATAGAAGTTTAATTTGATTTTGTTTGCTGGTTTTGTTTGGATTCTTTATGTTGTGATTTCATTCTAGCTAAAGATTTTTTGGTCAACACGTTGACTAAGTGAAATACTGAAATAATTTGTTTTTCTGAGTTCGCATAATTTTACTGGGTCAAAAGTTTGATTCAAGACTTGAATTTGAACTGGCCATATTGTTAGAAAAGTTTTGGGTGATTTGTTTTACTGAAATTTGAATTTATGTTGTGTAGGACTTCTGTAATTTTGGGTCAAATGTTGTAACCAAAGGGCAATATTATACATCTAACTACTCCCTCCGTCCCTAAATAAATGAATGTCTTTTAACTACTCCCTCCGTCCCTAAATGAATGTCCAAATTTCGTATCAAGGGACATTCTGAACATGTTTGCTCTTTACATAATTTAATGACAAAGGCGTATAGATAATCTTGTTATCCGCTTCCTAAACATTTATTTTTGCAAGTATAAAATAACTAGTGAAAAGATTTCCGTAAAAGAACATTTAGGGAAAAAGTTTTTTCGAAAAATGAATTCATTTTGGGGCAACAATTTCTTGAAAATTGACATTTATTTAGGGACAGAGGGAGTATTACTTTCAATTCTGCTCGAAGTTTATGTGCCATTCATGTGATAGTTGTGGGGTTAATTGATTTCCCTGAAAGATTGCTCTTTTAGCTCCTAAAACATACGTAATTAATACAATATGCATTTGGTTTGCTACTCTATCTGAAGTCGAGGGTAGACGGAAAAGCATGTAGTTGGAGGATATGACTATTTATTGAACTATGCTTGACGAGTCCATTCGACGATTCATGTAAGCCAACTCCAAATTATCTAGGACTAAGACTTTGTTGTTATTGTTGCTTGATGCTTGGGAATAAAAATGCATCTTCACGCCTCATGGACTATTCGTGCCTAACACAGGAGATCCACAGGAGATCCAAACAGGAATAACCACTATTAACCAGCAAGCATTCACGAATACTGTATGTGCAAATCTTTATTGCAGAAATGAATGTGTATTGTAGTTGGGAAATCTTATTCTTTAGAAAGAGGCTTCTGCAGCCAACTGCATGTATAACCCTTGTGTCAATATCAACATTGATCTTTATTAAAAGCATAATTCTTCCATCTATGAGGTATAAAATAGGAACATAGGACGAAGAAAGACTAAATCGTTAAGAAGGACCTGAAACTCTTCCTTGTGAATTCAGCTGACGGAAAATGATAATTGGTCGAAAGAAAGGGATTGTAATATGTCACCGTAACCATCTTTTCTCTCAGAAGGCAGAATACAGTTCTCGGACAGAAGCTAAACTTTCTTCACCTTCCAACGTCTCCCATAGTGAAACTGAATCCTTCTCTATTACTTTTTGCCTCTGTACCTTTCAAAGTCCTAAAACATACAGTATACCTACATATTTTTCTTTTTCGTTTTTTCTTTCTTTTTTGACGATGTCCCAACAAGGAGGCAAGGAGAGGGATCAATACCTCACTGAGTGTGAGGCTTGGCTTTTACCCCTGAGCCACTCCTTTGGGGACCTACTTATTTTACTTATCCTAGTCTTGTATTCTTCGTATTGCCTGAACTATAAGTTATGCCAATCTCAACTTCACAAATTTGCTTTTATCAGAAACTAATGAGTTTACTATTTAGACGCTGCTGAGGCACTTGCATGAGCCTTTTCCTCAAGTTGTTCTACAGTATTGTTATAGACACCCCTTATTACTGGGCACCTCCTTTATGCTTTAATCTACTGCACTGTACAACAGATTGAAGCATGAAGGGGGTGTGCACTGCAATAAGGGGTGTGTGTATAACATCACGCTTGTTCTATAGTGTAGCCTTGTAGGTTTAGTTATGCTAGCTTCACTTGATACCTGTATGCATATCTTAATAATTAAGTTACATTTGCAGCTTTTTGGATTGGCCTATCTTGGACCAGTGGGACACTTTTACCATCTTTTGTTGGATAAGCTCTTCAAAGGAAAGAAGGACTCAAAAACCGTAGCTCAGAAGGTATTCTATGGACCTTCTATTGTCTTTGCTGTCAATGGTTGTGTTATTTTCGAAGGTGGCATAGACACATAATTTGGACGAAACGAGTTTGAATAACTTCAAACTATCAATTCTCTTTTGGCCTCCTATCAAACGATATGTTTTCCAGGCATTATTTTCCGTTCTTATTTAAAATTTGATGTAGAGTAATCATTATTTTCTCCTTGAGCTTCTGTTGACCTCATATATTCTGTCTTCCAACTTCTAAACACTAAGCAGTATTTTAAATTTAGAGAAATATCATTCGCCTATAAACTTGAGAAATTTATCGCCATCTCAAGAAAAAGGCAAGGGAAAGACTGTATGTTCTGAAATGATCAGTTAACTATTTCAGGTGGTGGTGGACCAGTTGACAATTTCTCCTTTGAACAATGTGCTCTTTATGCTTTATTTTGGGCTGGCCATCGAGGGTAAGCATTTACATAACTTGTGAAAATATTTCATGCGAGAGTAAGAGAAATCAAAACTACATGGGCAACTTATTAACAAGGATAAAAACTTATCAATGAGTGATACGGAGTATGTTTTTAGATCATCCATAGTCCAATCTATCACAAGCTAATGATTTATACTCGTATTAATTAGATGAGAGGATTGTTTCTGAATTTACACTTATAAATGTTCAGGCCGACCATGGAGCCAAGTGAAATCTAAAATTAACACGGAATTCCTTAAAGTGCAGACTACAGCATGGACGGTATTACCCTACTTTTCATTTCATTTCAATTATATTACTATGTTATATGGTACATGATTGAAGTAGCATTGAAATATTGTATAATCTTATTATGGATCATGCAGATTGGGCCGGTATTGGGGTGGGTAAGCCACCGCTATGTGCCATTGCAATTCCGTGTTGTTGTGCAAAGTCTCTTTGCATTTTTCTGGTACGTATGCAAATTAATACTACCTTCTATGATTGTAGATTTAATAGTCATGCATTTTCCATTTCAATTTTTCCTTTCTTCGTGGAATCCATGAATGAAAAATGTTTAATTAATCCGCCTACTTTTGTCATATTTTTCTTTTGATTTCTTATTCACCATATTATTTTTGGTCCTGTAGGGGAATATTCTTGAATCTGAAAGCAAGGTCAACACTGACAATAACTAAAGCATAAGCCAGTTGTATGAACTTCTCTGATGGCCTCTCTTTGCTACTGCTGAGGTGCTTTGCTTGTAATGAAGGTTGTCTATGTTTTATTGTTGTAATCTTTAGCCGATTACATCAATATTTATTTAGTATGTTGCAGTAAAAAGACTGGTTACGTATATTATATTTATAGTAATCAAGTAATTCATATGATCTTTTGGAATGGGATATGGCATTTTGTGAATTTATTTAAAATTTGATTATTATTAGAGGTTTCATTTTATTTTTATATTTATAATTTTACATAAGATTATTGCAAGTTTTGAATAGAGAGACCAGATGTTTTAAGCTTCGGGTCAGTGACATCAGAATTCGATTGTCATCCGTTGGATCAAAGTTTTCAAGGACTCAAATTGTCTTTTTGCCGTTGGATCAATAAACTGCCCTGCAGTGCTGATTGCGGAGTGCAGAGAATCCAGGCATATAATCCTCCTGATATGCCGAGGTCTGAGTCATTTGTTTGTTGCCTATTGATGTCCTTTAGAGTGGAATATAAACTGTGTTAAACTATGAAATTTATACCAAGTTTTTCATTTTAATCAGACATTTTTGAATCATTTTCTTGAGTTGATGCAAATAATTCGAGCCACTAATTTGTTCATATATGCTTCCTGGAAGTAGCCTTGTAAGCTGCCATAGACTTGATTAGAATTTAGAACCGAAAGTAGCTCTATAGACATGTCAAAAATGGATGGAGATCAACATGAAAACAAGTCTAATGTTGAGTGCAGCTAAATCATTTTTGACTTGAGTTCATCTTATACATTTTGTAATGATTGACCATATTTATGATTCGGGCCTCTACGGGTAAGATTGTCTAGCAGTTAGATTCGTGGTTGTTCATTTTTAGGGGATAATCGTCCTTTTGGTGACGGGTTCCAATCAGTTAGATTCATGGCCGGTCGTTCTCTTAAGGTATAATCGTCCTTTTGGGTTAGGGGTTATACATTTAAAGAGTCGTCTTTTTGGTGACAGGATTCCTCGCGGTTAGGTTCATGATGGTTCATTCTCTCGGGGTATAATTATCCTTTTGGGTCAGGGTCATACATTTGAAAAAAATTGAATCTAGACTGTTGTTTGTTGTTGTGTTGATATATGTTTAGTCTGTCTGCCTATCCCCAGATCCAGATTCAGATTCATATGATCTTCATAGAGTGGGAAAAATAGTGAAAAATTTAATCTTTAATATGCTCCACCTGTCCTAATAAATGTCACCGTTAACTTGTCAACTTTTTAAAAGATAGTGTTTTATTTATTTGTAGGGCAAACAAAACATTAGTATCCCAAAGTTTCATATGAATTGCAATTTAAGTCCTCATGTTAGAATTTTGGCAATTTAATGCCTAATGTTTACACTTTGTGATGGGTCACTTTTGGATGCTCATTGATGGAAGAGCTAACAAAATGAACAAAAAATTTAACGAGCTTTTTTGAAAATCGCATTTTTCGAAAATTGCATTTCCTATTCATAACGTTCAATAAATGTTTATTTTGTCCCTATTTCGTTAAAATTAATGCTAAAAATCCTAAAATGAAAAGAAAATTCATAACATAATTAAAATTATTGGAACAAATGCCGGTACAAACGGCGGCGACAACCCATGTGCGTGTATACTCCAACGTCACACCTTCACCACCAGCCATTGTTAATCCTAAATCTTAACACTTGAAGAAAGATTTTATCTTTCTCTCTCTGGAAATTAAAAGCCATTGGTATATTCAAGCTGGATTTTTTCTGAAAGCAATATAAGTGATTCTTAATTGGGTATTTAAACAGAAAAGCAAATCAATCGATATTAGGACCTAAATTACAATTTGTATGAAACATTGGGGTACTAATGTGCTATTTTCTCTTTATTTGTACTTTGCTTGTACTTTTATACGTTAAGACACATTTTATTTAGTATCTGATGGGATTTGGGGCTGTATGGTTCAATCCCACGAAAGTTGTGCCGAGCTGTAGGGCGGGGACGTGACGAGTAGCGATCAAACGGGTAGGAGATGACGAGGCGAGCGAAATGATCAAAATGCCAATACTGAAAGGTAAAAATAAGAGTCGTCGAGATGCGAATGGACGGTCGAGCTCACGAGCCCACCGGACTGTTGTGCGGTTCAACCGCACGGACCCCGGATGGATCCGTATCTCTGATGAGTCTGATATGAGCTGCAGAAGTGATAAACGCCCAAAGGCTGCATTGGTGTTTGCAAGTTGGAAGCTCAATATTTGTGTGGTTGCTTTGTAACAAACAGATAAAGTAATAACCTTTAGAAAGTTCGAATGCATGAACCATTTACTTCCTAGTTAGGCACACACCAGATGTGTTCTTTTTTATTGTTTATAGTGGCTGAACCTTCTGATCTAAAATCTCTTTTGCAAGTCCTTAATTGGAATCAACTTCAGTGGTCCATGCATCCAACTTATTTGGATTATCAATATAAAAATTGAAAAATTAAACTCTCTCCTCCGTCTCAAAAAATTCAATTGAGTTGATCATAAAAATTAAAGTAGGATAAACTTTTTCCAAAACGAAGAGAGTAGTTTGTATTTGGTGCTGATATATGGACTGCCCAAAAATATGATATGGATGTCAAACAGTAGTACAGTTCAACTGCATATCAGTTGGCTGTCCTCAGTGGTACGGAGTCTTGTTGGTGTGGAGGGTGTCAGAAGTTATTAATATTCTCAATTGAATGATAAAACGATTGCAAGAAAAATAGACTATTATATGGTTCAACTAAAGCGATTGCAAGAAAAATAGACTATTATACAGTTCAACTGCGCATCTCCACAACCCATTTTCTGGAGGTACGTCCTCATCAAACTAGTGTATTTCTATATATTCAATGCATATTAACAATACCAGATATCAACAAAGTATATTAAATAATAAAAATAATTGATATATTTCTTACTAAAATTGCTTAAATATTTTTAGAAATACGAACAAACTATACTGCATTTACAAAGGTAATCATAATTTATTAATAGTAAATTATGAGGGGCCAAAAGGTAATTTTCAAACATGTTTTTTTTTTTAATTTTTAATTTACTGAACCGTAGACAAATATTGAGATGGCCAAGGACCTTTCACTAGTTGGCCCCATTTTCAAATTTTTTTCAAGTATTATTATTTTTATTTGGGGTGAAGATCAAGAAAATGTGTTGAAAGTCAATGTACCCAACTAGAAACAGTCCAACCTATCAACCTATTCAAACTTTGACCCCCCCAGCCCTTCATTTTTTAACATTTCCATTTTCCTCAATATATATCCATCTTGGCATCTCCATATCCATATAACTAACAACATCCAAAATCATTTCACACACAAAACCCACAACTCACACATTTATAGTTTCCTCTCTATTAATTCTTTGCTTTTTCAAGAACACATTTCCTTCAATAAAAACATGAAAACCATGAATGCTTCAAGTATATTGTCATCTTCTTCTTCTTCTTCTTCTTCTTCTATATCCTCATCTTCTCAGAGAAGAATGATAAAAGCCACCATAAATTTGCCCAAACTCCGAAACGACACCCTTTCGCTTATTCAAAAGTTCCCGACTAATAGATCTTTGGTGAAAGAATTGGAGTATACAATCCCAAAGCTCCCAATAACTTTCACCAAACCTGATCATGGTCGTACTGATGTTAATGATGATCAAGCTGTGATAGCGAAGATGTACGCGATAATGGAGGCAGTTTCCGATAGGGTGGAAATGCATAAGAATGTTGGGGAGCAAAGAGATAACTGGAATAGCCTACTCTTAACATCCATCAATGCTATTACTCTTTGTGCAGCAACTATGGCTGGCATTGCTTCTGCATGTGTTGTACCTGGTGCACCTTTAGTTGCACTTAAGATCTCTTCTACGTTGTTGTATCTGGGAGCCACAGGCATGTTGATTATCATGAACAAGATTCAGCCATCTCAACTTGCCGAAGAGCAAAGAAATGCAACAAGGTTATTTAAACAACTTCTTGGTGAAATCCAGACGAAAATTACTATCGGCACACCAACTATAGATGATGTTAATGAAGCTATGGAGAAAGTCTTGGCTCTTGACAGGGCTTACCCTTTACCATTACTTGGAGGAAAAATGCTAGAAAAATTCCCATCAAGGGTAGAGCCAGCAGTGTGGTGGCCAAAACAACAAAGGCGAGAGGCGAAAGGACAAAATGGAAAAAATGGTTGGGATGGGAAGTTGGAAAAAGATATAAGAGAAGTTATTAGGGTTTTGGAGATAAAGGATAAGGATGACTATTTAAAGTTGGGTGAAAAGGCTTTAAAGTTGAACAAAATTTTAGCCATGTCTGGTCCAATATTAACAGGCTTAGGAGCCATTGGTTGTGCTTCTAATGGCTCTTGGGCAGTTGTACTTGGAGTTGTGGCGGGTGCAATGGCGAGCGTTGTAAATACATTGGAGCATGGAGGGCAAGTAGGAATGGTAGTTGAAATGTATAGAAGCAATGCTGGATTCTTTAAGTTGATGGAGGAAACTATGGAGTCGAATTTGAAGGAGAGAGACGTGGGGCGGAGAGAGAATGGAGAGTTATTGGAAATGAAGGTGGCTTTGCAGCTGGGAAGAAGTTTATCGGAGCTTAGAGAACTTGCTTCTTCTTCATCTCGGAAAAGGGGGACCGACATTGAAGAGTTTGGAAGCAAACTATTCTAAGAAAATAATTTAGTCTTGTGCATATCTAGCAAGCTAGGTTTAACATAATTTTGTGGAGTATATAAATAGATCAAATATGCATCATTAATATATTAACATATTCTTTGAATCGTTAATTCTTCCTATTTGTTGCTAATATGTACACCTTCGTTATTGCATACTCCCTCCGTCCACAACCTAAGTGCACACTTTCCATTTTTGGCGTTCCAAACCTACATGCACATTTCCTAAAATGGAAAGGAATATTTACTATTCCCTCCACTCATTCTCTCTCCTACAATATTTTAATACTCACAACACCATTATAATTTACTATTCCCTCCACTAATTCTCTCTCCTATTTTACTTTCACACTCACAACACTTTCAATATAATACTCCCTCCTTAATTTTTTACGTGAAAAGTAAAAGTGTGCATTTAGGTTGGGGACAGAGGGAGTATTTACGAACAAATGCACACTTATATTGAATATGAGAATATAGAAAAAAGGACTGTTGAATACACAAGAGACTTGTCATTAATTTTAAAACAAGAAAGGATCCATTTTCAAATAACATTATTTATTTTTTTTTTTTTTGGATACGTAAGAATATATATATATATATATATATATATATATATATATATATATATATATATATATATATATATATATATATATATATATATATATATATAAAGAGAGAGAGAGAGAGAGAGAGAGAGAGAGAGAGAGAGAGAGAGAGAGAGAGAGAGAGAGAGAGAGAGAGAGAGGGGTTCTTGGGTAGGGGAAAGAGGGTGGAAGAAAGGAGCTAGCATATAGAACTCCATAGTTATAGTTATGTGTTTGAATATGAAATTTATGGAGGAAATCTAATTAATTAATGAGAAAGACATAAATAGAAAGTTCCTACCACTTCGTTTAGTAATCTTCGCAAGTGTGCCATATATAATCACTAAATCACCTAGCCATGAACTTGTTAGTTACTCTTCCTTCCTGGTTTAATGTTTTTACTTTTCTTTTTGATATATCTCAATTTAACATTTCCTTTATTACCTAAAATATACAACGGGATCCACTAGTCATTCTCACAACAAAAACTCTCTACCCACTTTCTCTCTGCTACTTTACTTTTTATACTCACAATATTTACTTTTTCTTAATTTCCGTTCCAAGTCAAACTAAGAACAACATTGTTGGAGAGTGTATTAATTTGTCAAAGTCAAATCGAGAACGTATACATGGATTCCATTTATATATTCACATGCATAGTCATGATCATATATAATATTTAGAATTATGTGTTACCCCTCAGTTTTCCCAAGAGGTATATAATATATAAAGGGGTATTTGCAATTTGGTTATTTAGTCAGATTTACAATATTATATTTAAGAGTGTAATTTAACCATTTTGTATACTAACATTTATACTTTACTTGCAATCTGACTATAATTGCAATCTGACTATAGTAGTATAGTAGCAAGGGGCAGTTATATTTTTAACGAAATGAAGGTAATGTGACTTTTACATGACATTTTAAAAAAAATAATTTTTTTAAAAAACAATTTAAAGTGTTTTTGAAGCTACACATGTTCAACTGACATGATTTTTTTAATTGAATTTAATATTCTAATCTACAACATATATATATATATATATATATATATATATATATATATATATATATATATATTCAGTGATCTAATTATTTTATATTAAATAATTAAAATAATTTGTGTAGTTCCTTAGCTCGAGTTTGACATGGTTCAAAGATTGATTGTGTAGTTCTGATGGTAAGACTAGCTTGAATTTAACTATATTTTAGCGAATAATTAATAGGCATTTGGGAGTAACATGTGTATTTTTCATTAGGATGGTTCTTTGAGTGTACTTCCTTGCAATATTCATTCATTTGCATCATTCACCAGGAATTGCCTGAACTATGATAATGTTTCACTCAAATCATTCTTTTGATTTTAGGATTTTGTGATTTTTACCCAAATTTGGATGATTGCTATTTGGCTTTTTCAGTAAGTTTAATCAAAGGAGTTGAGTTTGTCTAAAATGGGATGGAACTCCATTTAAACTGTTGGGAGATCAAACTGATTTACAAGGATCCAAATTTCTTGAACGTTTATATTAGATCAATAATTTGTGTTTTTGTTAAATTTGATTTGAGATTGATATGTTATTTATAAATCTCTTAAAATTTCTTGGTTATTTCTTTCACCATAACTAAACTGTAATAGATACACTAATACTTAGACAAAATACATTTTATTATTTTTTATTGTAAAAGCAACACATGATCATTAGTTTTTTTTTTCATAGTTAGACAATAAGAGATATTGATATATTAATTATATGTGTAGATCTATCTGTCTCTCTCTGTATATGCATATGTATAGTGATTATATATACATATGACTTTTCTTTTAAAAAAAATGAATAAAATTACAATTTATTAATTAATCTTATTGTTCTTTTAAATACATATTTTCAATTATATTTTTTAATTACATAATTAGCTTTACTATGTACTTCGAATTTCGACGGGTTACTAACTAGTTACTCAAGGAAGGGAAGTACTATTAGTATATCAATTGACTAAATTACACTCTATAAAAACGTTGAAAATCTGACTAAATGTTAGGAACCAAATTGCAAATGGCCATATATTTAATAATTTAATACATGATTACCTATGTGTCAAAATAATTTTTTTATAAAAAATATATTCTTATTTACGAATTGAATGATGAGTCATTAATAATAATATGTGAACTCTCAATTTATAGATTATAGACTTCATGTTCAGAATAGTAATGTTTTGAACAGTTAGTAGCCATTTCAAGATTTTACCAGTTGCCAAAAAATGTGTTGAAAGTCAATGGAGCAGTTAGGAATGAGCAAAGGCATGAATTAGTCTAACCCTTAAACAAGGTCAAACCTTCAACATTGACCAAATTGTCAATCTCTCCCTTGTCTCCTATATATACCCATCTCACATCTCTACTCTCATATTCAATCAAATCTTCATTTATTCATTTCCTTTCATTCAACACAAAACACAACAAATCTTCAAGCTTAATATTTTCTTTACTCTTAGTCTAAACATTTTTCAAAGAAAAAACGCTCAAGAAATCCATACATGGCAACCATTAAATCTTCAAACTTCTATAATTCCTCTAATGGTCATTCTTATTCCTCCTCATCTTCAAGAAGTACAAGAAATATAGTGAAGGCCACAATCAACATGCCTAAACTCAGAAAAGGTACAACTTCCCTTATTCCAAAGCTCCCAAATAGAGGTCATTTGAGGGAGGAAATATTGCAGTACACAAGTAGTACCATCTCATTTCCTAAGCTACCATTGACTTTTACCAAACCTGATCTTGATGATCAAAGCTCAATCAAGAAAATGTACGCGATAATGGAGGCGGTTTCAGATCGAGTGGAGATGCATAAGAACATTTGTGAGCAAAGGAATAATTGGAATAGCCTTCTTTTGACATCTATCAATGCCATCACACTTTCAGCAGCTACTGTGGCTGGTATAACTGCTGCAAGTGTTGTACCTGGTGCACCTTTAGTTGCACTCAAGATCTCTTCTTCATTGATGTATTTAGGAGCTACAGGGATGCTCATTCTCATGAACAAGATTCAGCCATCTCAGTTAGCAGAAGAGCAAAGAAATGCAACAAGGTTGTTTAAGCAACTTCAAGGCGAAATCCAAACAAAAATTGCTATTGGCACTCCTACTATAGATGATGTGAATGAAGCTATGGAGAAAGTTCTGGCTCTTGACAAGGCTTACCCTTTACCATTACTTGGAGGAAAAATGCTTGAAAAATTCCCATCTAAAGTAGAACCAGCAGTTTGGTGGCCGCAACAAAAAGGTCGACGAGTTCAAGGGCAAAACGGAAAAAATGGTTGGGATGGGAAGTTGGAAGATGAAATGAGAGAAATTATTAGGGTTTTGGAGATAAAGGACAAAGATGACTATTTAAAGTTGGGTGAGAAGGCATTAAAGCTGAACAAAATGTTAGCCATGGCTGGTCCAATTTTAACAGGTTTAGGAGCCATTGGTTGTGCTTCTAATGGTTCTTGGGCAGTGGTACTTGGAGTTGTGGCGGGCGCAATGGCAAGCGTTATAAATACATTGGAACATGGAGGGCAAGTTGGGATGGTATTTGAGATGTATAGAAGTAATGCTGGATTCTTTAAGTTGATGGAGGAGTCAATAGAATCGAATTTGAAGGAAAAAAAAGAAGACGGAGAATTGTTTGAAATGAAGGTGGCTTTGAAGCTCGGAAGAAGCTTATCGGAGCTCAGAGAACTTGCCGCTTCTTCTACAAGAAAAGGGAATGACATTGAAGAATTTGGAAGCAAATTGTTTTAATTAATTTTGTAAATTTAGACTTAATTTGCATATAATTAGGTGCCTAACCTTAACTTTACTTGTACATGAGCAATATATATATAAGAACATAAACATTACAGCACATATTTACCTTCAAGATTTTGGTTCCATAACTTTCAACATTTCCATTCATATTTACTATAATTTTAGTTTTAATTTTAATTCCAGCTATATTTATGCGACTAATCTCATTATATATATCTTGTAGGGAAAAAAATTAATTTTAACAAGAAAGAAATAGAGTAGATTAAATAAAAATAGCGGAAGCGAAAGTAATCTGGCCACCATGGATCGGTGGCTCTGATACCATCTAAGACATGAAAAATTCATAGAGAAGAAAATAATATTGACGAAGGAGAAGAAAGAAGACAAGGTTTGGGGTAGTTTTTGTGACTCTCAACGTGAGTCTTAATCATGCATTAGATACTCATATATATACTACCTTTACAAGAGTCCTATGCAATCACTTCTATACAAAGATTATATCAATTCAATAATTAAAGTAAATCTAGTCTAACAATATAGCATATCTCCTCTTAAAGCACGACTGTGAACCAAGATTTTCGGCTCCTGTGTTCCACAAGTCACGTATTGCTTACATCTTCCCTTAAGCCAATTGGAGGTACGAAGATGCAGCTTGACTGGAAATACCGATAATAGTCGATTGATGTTGAACAATAACCTAAGGTAAAGGTGATCATCGCAAGTCACGTACTGCCATTCCATCGGAGGATATAGTGTGTAATAATCATCATCATAGTGTTTGTTTTGAACGACACTGATAAAGCCTCCTAATGTTGAAAATTCAAGAGAGCCGAAGAGAACATCTGAGATAGCCGTTGATAAAGGGTGACGATCATAAAAGGTTTTGATTTCACGATACCCACGTGGAGGCAGTGCAGTGCAGGGTCACTAAGATGTTGGATGGAAATATGAATATTGAATGAAAATAATAAAGTTGAATTATAATTTGAGCTTGAAAATCAAAAAAATTAATTAACGAAATTCGTTATAGAAAATTAAGAGAAAGTTAATGGAGTTTGTGTGGAAAAATGTGAGGGGAGGGGGATGGTATTTATAGTTGAGAAAATTTGTTAAGATTATAATTTTTTTTGAGGACTGAAATCTAGTTAAAAATGGTCAAAAACGGCTATTTTTTGTCAACTAGCCGTTAGCTAACGGGCATAACGGCTATATTCTGACGAATCTGACGGATTTTAACGGTTTCTGACGGTTTCGATTCCGGTTCAGGCGGTTTGAAACCGCCGGTTCACGATTTTTCAAAATTACGGTTTTAAATGGTTCCGGTTCGAGGCGATTCCGTTTTCGACTGGTTTCGGTTCGTGGCGGTTCAACGGTTTCGGTCTGATTCCGATTTGGTCATCCCTAGTTTAAATTGCCTGAAAAAAGATGAACAAATACGTAAACTAAGCCGGGGCTTCACCAGCGAAGGCCCTCAGGCGTGAGAGTAAGTTTTTATGTGATAGAGAGAGAAAATCAATTGACAATAGTTGAAAGTCAAAAGATGTGTAGGCCTTATTTTCCTTGTTATAATAGGAGTCTGATAGGCGTTGGTCGTCATTTAAATATGCCTTAGTTGACACCTACGTAGGCCTTCCTCGGCACCTACGTAGGCCTTGGTCGACACCTACGTAGGCCTTCCTCGATACCTACGTAAGCCTTGGTTGGCACCTACGTAGGCCTTCCTCGACACCTACGTAGGCATCCCTCGACACCTATGTAGGCCTTATTTCACATATATTGATATTTCTGCCTTAGTAATAGAATCTCTCTAATATGTCCAGGTGGACAAAGATCAATTCTCTGGTAATCCTAGTCAAAGGAATTGATACTTATATACAGGTCGACATAAGGACTAGACGAGGTGAAAGTGACGATCATAGCTAGGGAAACTCATTCCCTATGTCGTATTTAAGAATTGAGTATATTTTCCATTGATCTCAATTCATTGGGCTTTGCTCGTTTTATGGCCCATGATCGTACTCGATTTATATCATTTCAATATCTATATATATATATATATATATATATATATATATATATGTATATGTGTATATATATATGTGTGTATATATATATATGTATATATATGTGTATATATATACACATATATATATGTGTATATATATACACATATACTTCCTCCGTCCCACTATACTTGACACTTCTTTCCATTTTGGGCCGTCCCACTTCACTTGACACCTTCCAAAAATAACCTAGTTTTTATATTTTTATATTAGATGGACCCCACCACTAATTCTCTCTCTTTATTTTCTACCACTCAATTTATTCAACCAACACTACTATTTATCCCACTCATTCTCTCTCTTCATTTTCTACCACACATTTTCTTTATTTAATTGTTTCTTCTTAGTTCCCGTGCCCACTCCTTGGGTGTCAACTATAGTGGGACGGAGGGAGTATATATATGTATATATATATATACTCCCTCCAGATCCCCGACCGATTAGGACTTTTGCCATTTTGGGCGTCCCACCCGACTTAGGACGGCCCAAAATGGAAACCTTAAATCACTATTCTCTCCACTCATTCTCTCTCCTACATTTTTTTAATACTCACAACACCATTATAATTTACTATTCCCTCCACTCATTCTCTCTCCTATTTTTAAATTACACTCACAACATTTACCTTTTCCTTAATCCCCGTGCCATTTCAAAAAATCCTAAGTCGGCCGGGACGGAGGGAGTATTTGTATATATATATATACACGTATATATATATGTATATATATATGTATGTATGTATATGTATGTATGTATATGTATATATATATATATATATATATATATATATGTATATATATGTATGTATATATGTATGTATATATATATGTATGTATATGTATGTATGTATGTATATGTATGTATGTATACATATATATATAAATATGTATATATACATATATATATACATATGTATATATACATATGTATATATACATATGTATATATACATATATGTATATATACATATGTATATATACTATATATATATATGTAACGACTCGAGTTCGAAGTACGATCCGCTACGTAGGCAACGCACAATGGCCACTAAGCATTTTCTCGATTGGGTTCACTACAGCCTATTACATAACTCAAAAAGTACAATGGATGATTTGATAATTAGTCGTAGTGAGTCTTCTATATATCTCACAAAATTTTCACATATTTTTTATGTGAGATGAAGGATATCACAATATATATAAAAAAAAATTTGTTCAACAATTGCTTGTAATCTAATTAATTAAAATTAAATCGGGACAAAAGAGTAAATTTCCTAAAATGTTTTTTTGCCCAGAGTTGAAGTGAGAAAGCATTTTAAGAGTTACGTATTAGATTGGAGTTGGGTATTTGTTTGATTATTTATAAAACTTTAGACTTTGTAAAAATGGAATATTATTATGATGGTCCTCCAAAACGGTTAATTTGGACAGAGCGTTGTCGTTTGTTGGCTAAGACTGTTTACTAAACTAACTAGCTAGGGTTGAAACTTAAAAGTCAATGAACAACTAAATAACTAAGCATGCCTGAGAAATGTGAATTGGTCAAATCCATTAGTCTAATCAAAACCTTAAGGTTGTACTTTTTTAAGAGCATCGTAGTCATGAATTTAAAAATTTGAGTCATGCCATTCCTCTCTCCTTCAACTCAGTTTCATGTCATCAGTCATCAATAATCACAACTCTAAACAATTTTATCTCAATTCATGACAAAAGTCATCAGTTTGTCTCTCCTACTTTTTACTATACCAACCATATTTTCTCTTTCCTACTCATTTATATTATATTTATTACTACCATATATAATTATTAATTATTATACTATATAAATGATTAATTATAATTAATTATTTTATTAATATTTATTAGTTTTATTTATATTATCTTAAGACGTTTATATCTAATAAATTACAACATGAAAATTACATTCGAAAACAAAATACATTAAAATACGTAATAAAACATAGAAATATTAAAAATTACATGGGATACCCTCTGATATGGAACAAAACATTTTAATAATTCACTTCCTCATGGAATTTTTCCCACATATTCTCAATCAAGTCTTCCTTCGGTGACATATGGATATTTGTATCTCGAACTCGACTCCTGTTATTCATATAAGATGAGTGTCGATTTTGGTGTATGAAATTTGAGGAAGATAACCCTTAAATAGTAGAATAAAATAATTTTGGTGTATTGGCATTTGAATTTTGTTGAGAATATTGACTATTTCCATAATAATTAGAATAATTAGGATCCATAATTATAAAATGAAATTTTTTGGACAAAGTTAAAAGGAATAAAATGGCTAATATTGAACAAAATAAAATGTTTGTAGAAATTGTAGGGAGTATATAAAATTTAGACTCAATTTATAGAAAAAAATTACTGTTGCAATTTTTTTGAACCGTTGAAATATTTTTATTTTTTTTCTCAAATAAAAGCCAACGCCCGTGACTTGTCCCGGGACTTGGTGTTGTGTTTTGCCCGTGAGTAGCCCCACTTGTTGGCCGGCACCATGCGGCGTATTCCAAAAAAGAAAAGTCATTCATGCCACTCAAAGGTGCCATGAATGTGGACTTCATGTCCTCCACCCTAAGCATGTGCCGTGAGGGAATGGCATTGGTGTAGATGCTCTAATGGATTAGGCTAGAGCTCTGTCAGATTGTTTGGCAGTCTGTACACGACTATATATTCATTATTATTTATATTTCAAAGTTTACGTAATATAATATAGAAGACTTATATATATACCTAAATTATATGAGTCTTAATTCTATTAGAATTTTATAAATCTTCTTATTCCAATCGTAGATATAAATCTAATTAGAAATACTGATAACTAAGATAACTTTTTAAAGTTGGCTTAATAACAAATTAGGTAACTAAATATTTTATTTTCTTGAGAATATTTCTTAATATTCTAACACCCTCCCTCAATAATGAACATCTACTACAACGTAAAATTTCAACTTGTCGAAAAGATATTAAAATTTGGAAAAGGTAGTAAATAGCTTAAAAAATCTGCATCAGGAAAAATTTGATGTTATAACTTACTCATTATGTCTTCTTTTTCTTCAGTCTCCATTTGAAGACACGTCTAGGAAAAATTTGATGTTATAACTTACTCATTATGTCTTCTTTTTCTTCAGTCTCCATTTGAAGACACGTCTGCATCAGGAAAAATTTGATGTTATAATAGAAAATAACAACTGAATTGTTGTATCGGATGTTGGGATATTTGAAGACACGTCTGCAACCATTCTTATTTTCCTTCGATCTCTTGCGCAACTTGTGCCTGTATATGTCTTCTTTTTCTTCAGTCTCCATTTTTAGAGTGAACGACGCTTAATCATTATTTTTATAGTGAACAATACTCAATCATCGTTTATAGTTGGCTACCACTAATTTACGTTTTTAGAGTGGACTAACACTAATTATGTTTTTAGAGTGAACTAACACTAATCACGTTTTTATATTTATGACAACAATTCAGTTGTTATTTTCTATCTCATTTTTTTTCTTATCGCACTTTTTTATGCTTATAACACCAATTTGATTAATAGTTTTTTTTTTTTTTATGCAAATAATGAATGTGAAAGAGTATGAAAATGCTCTTATATATTTTTTAAATCTTTGTGATTCTGATGTTTAAATTAATTTGTATATTTTATATAAATAGATTAGGAAATATTTTGTAAATATAGAATTAATTGACTAACGGCTAACTATTTTATTTAGATATGTTTAATATTTTCTTAGGTATATTACTCAAGGAAGGGAAGTACTATTGGACTGATAAGGAAAGAAGAATCCTTTTAAATAAGTAAGAGATTGAACGAGTCATTGTTGAAGAAGGATTCTTCTCCCTATAAAAAGGAGCCGCCTATCTCATTATTGTACACGAATTTTTAGAGAGATACGGAGCATAGAGAATTACTTGAGTGTTTTGTTTGTTTCTTGAAGTTCAGACCTTGATACTTCAAGATTGTTTTTCGTGTTTGATTGTTCTTAGATTAGAACATCTTTTGATCTTTTCGTAAGATATTTTTTTTTCATTGTAAGCGTTTACTTTGCAACTTGTTCTCAAACAAGATTGTAGTTTTATGAAAAGGTTTCCAGCAAGAAGTTCTTGCTGAAGTGTTTATTATTCCGTTACATGTATTCTGTTTGTGTGAGTTATTTTATTGTCAAATTTGTTTAGACAGTTGTGCTGACACTTGTGTGAACAACTGTACGCACAAGTCACCGCACAAGTGTTCACTGTACTAGTTACAAGTCTTTCAATTGGTATTAGAGCCTTCTCTCGACTCAACTGAGATCGATCCTTGAAAGTAGCCATTATGGACTGTCATCATAGACATAACAAACCGCCTACCCTAAATGGTGTTGTAATTTTGATTTTGGAAAAATGAGGTTTGACCGACATTTGACCAAGAATTCCATAAGGTTTCATTTTAGGAAAATAAAAATTGATTGCATATTAATAATCTACATTTGGAGTAGATTAATTTGATATATTTACTTTTCTCAAAACCAATTTGTGGTGAATGAGAAATTAAATGCTCAAAGTATGCAAAATGAAATGGGTTTATGAAAAGTTTATGGGATATGAAAAAGTTATCCCACATTGCTTTAAAAAGGAAAGTAATGCTTGTTTTTTAAGTGGAACCATCCAATGAAGGAGTCATCAAGTTGTTATCTCCTTGGGCCAACCAAGTGGACCATTGGGCCATCCATACAACTAGTGGCCCAATAGTGCTAATTTTGGACTAGCTTCAAATTGGCACATGAATCGCTAAGCACGTGAAGGGCGGAATGGGCGGTTTAGGACGCACTTTGCACTTCACATCGGTCACTGGGAGCTGTGGAGCCTTAAAATTTTGACGAAAGTTGGCTCGGTGCGGCTCTAGGATGGTCCGGATTGGGGAAGCTTAGTTTGATCAGATAGTTGGACTTGGTTTGGGCGCATAAGCCGAGGCCAATTAGGAATGGGTCAATGGCGCTGCTCTACCAGGTGCAATGAAGAAGGTCAAGTCGGTTGGTTCATGGAATATGTTCAAATGGTTAGGGATGGAGACACGACCCGCACCTGTTCATATATTTAACTAAGTTAACGAACTCAATTAGATATTTAACTGAATTTGGAATTCAGTCACATAATTCCAAGGAATTCTAACAACATCTGTTAGAAGATAGATCATCTTGTTGCATAAGTCTTCTTCAAAGTCTGGAAGTGTCAAACACAGTTGCGTTCGCTGAGTTATTGATTTGAAGTGCTTCTATCAATAACAATAAGTCGTTTTATCGTTAGAGAAGATTGTCACCTAAAACCGTTAGCACCAGTGCAGGGCAATATCTTCTTGCGGAAATTGTATCCAACACAAGACTCGACTTCCTATATATTCGGTTTGGTTTAATTTCCGCATTTATTATATATGTCTATTCCACATACATTAATTATTATTATGGTTCATTTATTATTTGTCATTTCGTTAATTTTATGAAAGCCTTATTTATTGTTACATACAACTTTCCTAACAATCGCAAGAAGATATTTACGTTTTCTTGATTTTATGAAAAACATGAGCCAACGATGATGGACAACGGAAGGACATGATCATTAGAGAATTAACGAAAAGAATGACGGTTTCCAAGGAAGGATAATTAGAAAAGCATTAGAAGCTAACTAGAAGATAACGAGAAGGACAACAATAATCACGCAAGTGATTCAAGATATTTGTTGATACATGGAACTGACTTCAAAGGTGGCAACAAATGATGTTATACATGTAGACCACTCTCAGTCTAAAGTAGAAGAAGATTACATGGAGGATGACCACCCTCTGTCTGAAGAAGTTCATAGAAGAAGATAACCCAGCTATCCAGGATGACGAGCCAGATCCACAAAGACAAGATAACCGAAGAGGCATGGGATCATAGAAATCTCATATGTAGAATGTACATATTGAGTGGGCTAAGTAATGTCGTTACCGAAAGAAATGCCTCGTGGAGACAGCCAAAGAGTTGTGAAACTCTTTGGAACGAACATTTAAAGTTCAAGAAACCGGTTCCAAGATCGATGCGAGATGGGGTAAACTCAGGTCACTTAGCAAGAGATTGTCATATTCCAAAAAGGGAAATGGACAACATGAATCAAAGCCAACGTCAATGAAAGGTTGAATAGGTTTGATTGAGAATTAATGGGGATTGAAGCCAACTTAGCAAGTTAAAGGTCAACCCAAGAAAATGGTGGATAAACACTGGAGCTGAAGCTACCCACCATATATGTGCTAATAAAGAGAGATTCTCATCATACACTCCTTTCAATGGAAGGAAGGTGTAAATGAGAAACTCTACTACTTCCAATGTCGTGGGACTTAGAAGGGTTGTGCTAAAGATGACTTCAGTCAGAGAACAGACTCTCGTGAATGTGTTGCATGTCCCAGACATTCGCAAGAACCTAGTTTCCAGATCAATGTTAAGCAAGGCTGGATTTAGGCAAGTGTTTGAGTCAGATAAAATTGTATTGACCAAGAAAAAATTATTTCTTGGTAAAGGGTACCTTGCCTAGAGGCAAAGAACAGCGGTGTTTCTTATGTTTACCTTTTGGAAGGTTCTAATTTATGGCATGATAAATTAGATTACATGAATTTCAACACAATTAAGACGTTAGTGAGTCAAGAATTAATTCTTATGAATAAATTCGATTCAACTGACAAGTGTGAAATTTGCGTGGAAGCTGAAATGACTAAGTCATCATTTTCTTCAGTAATAAGAAACACGACACCTATTGAGTTAGCTCACAAAAATAATTGTGATCTAAAGTTTGTGCAAACTCGAGGTGGAAAAAAGTATTTAATTACTTTATAAACGGTTGCACAAGATATTGCTATAAATATCTCTTGATAAGAAGGGATGAAGCCTTGGAGGCTTTCCAGACTTATAAGAGTGAAGTTGAGAATCAACTTAATATAAAGATTAAGAAGATTCAAAGTGATAGATGAGGAGAATATGTTGCTCTGTTTGAAGAATTATACGCCTCAAATCTAACAAAGTAGCTGAACGCAAGAATCATACTCTTAAGGAAATGATGAATGCAAGGTTCAGGCAACCAACAAATTGTGCACTACAAGAAAACTGACAGATACCGACGGAAATTAGTGACGGAAATAAATCCGTCACTAATACCGACGGATTAGTGACGAAATAGCAACGACCTGGGGTGAAAAACAAAAAACGAAATTAGGACGAGATTACCGACGGATTTAGTGACGGATATGCCGACGGATTCCATTTCGTCTCTAATCCGTCACCATTTTGGCGCCAAAAATTTGCGCAATTTTTTATCGACGAATTTATGACGGAATGGCGACGGATATTTTTACTGACGGATTTGAGTCGTTGCTAAATTATTTAAAACAAATGTTAAATTTATATTTTAGTTTAGCGACGGATTAGTGACGGATTTAATTACCGACGGATTAAAATCCGTCGGTAAATTAATTACATATTATTACCAACGGATTTGAGTCGTTGCTAAATTATTTAAAATAATCATTAAATTTATATTTTAGGTTAGTGACGGATTAGTGACGGAATTAATTACCGACGGATTAAAATCCGTCGGTAAATTATTTAAAATAATTATTAAATTTATATTTTAGGTTAGCGACGGATTAGTGACGGATTTAATTACCGACGGATTAAAATCCGTCGTTAAATTAATTACATATTATTACCGACGGATTTGAGTCGTTGCTAAATTATTTAAAATAATTATTAAATTTATATTTTAGGTTAGTGACGGATTAGTGACGGATTTAATTACCAACGGATTATAATCCGTCGATAAATTAATTACATATTATTACCGACGGATTTGAGTCGTTGCTAAATTATTTAAAATAATTATTAAATTTATATTTTAGGTTAGTGATGTATTGGTGACGGATTTAATTACCAAAGGATTATAATCCGTCAGTAAATTAATTACATAATATTACCGACGGATTTGAGTCATTGCTAAATTATTTAAAATAATTATTAAATTTATATTTTAGAAAAAAACTTCAATACTAAAAATGTCCAAAATATTTATTTATATTCATAAAATAAAATATACATTTATAAATAAAAATTAAAGAATTTTACCTGTCCCTGATTTCTTTATTATACTTTCATTTGTCTATTTTTTTTCTAACTTTTTTTATATAACTTTTTGAAAAAACTTCAATGCTAAAAAATGTCCAAAATAGGGTATAGTGTATACCCTATACCCTATAGGGTATACCCTATAGGGTATAGCGTATAGGGTATATGGTATAGGGTATAGGGTATAGGGTATAGGGTATACCCTATACCCTATAGGGTATAGGATATAGGGTATATGGTATAGGGTATATGGTATAGAGTATAGGGTATAGGGTATAGGGTATAGGATATAGGGTATAGGGTATAAGGTATAGGGTATAGGGTATAGGGTATAGGATATAGGGTATAGAGTATAGGGTATATGATAGAGGGTATAGGGTATAGGGTATAGGGTATAGGGTATAGGGTATAGTGTATAGTATATAGTGTATATGGTATAGTGTATAGGGTATAGGGTTTAGGATATAGGATATAGGGTATACGGTATACGGTATAGGGTATAGGGTATAGGATATAGGGTATAAGGTATAGGGTATACTCTATACCCTATAGGGTATAGGGTATAGTCTATATCCTATTGGGTATACCATATAGGGTATAGGATATAGGGTATACCCTATACCCTATAGGGTATATGGTATAGGGTATAGGGCATAGGGTATAGGGTATACCCTATACCCTATAGGGTATAGGGTATAGGGTATACCCTATACAATATAGGGTATAGGTTATAGGGTATACCCTATAGTGTATCCTATGCCCTATACCCTATAGGGTATACCCTATGCCCTACACCCTAAACCCTATGCCCTATAGGGTATAGGGTATACCCTATAGGGTATACTCTATACCCTATATCCTATAGGGTATACCCTATACCCTATACCCTATACCCTATAGGGTATACCCTATACCCTATAGGGTATACCCTATACCTTATACCCTATACCCTATACTCTATAGGGTATACCCTATACCTTATAGGGTATAGGGTATACCCTATACCCTATACCCTATACTCTATAGGGTATACCCTATACCCTATAAGGTATACCCTATAGGATATATAGGGTATATGGTATAGGGTATATAGAGTATATGGTATAGGGTATAAGGTGTTAAGGCATATGATTTAGGGTATGTCTTAGAAGTTTAATTTATTTTGTTGTTTTAAGTATTTTTTCTATATTATTATCATAATATTTATTTATTATATATTATTCAATTATTTTTTATTATCTCTCAATAATATTAGTAAATATTCCTCTTCTTGATATTTGCTTGTTTTATTAATAATGATTATTACTATTATTATTATTTATTTAATTATTATTATGATAAAATATTATATTATATTTATAATTTTTTTGAAAGACAAATTAGTATTATTGTTGTTTATTATATTAAATAATTATTATAATCATCAAGAAAATATGTATATTATTATTTTTATATATTGTTATTTATTATTTAATTATTATTATTAGATACTATTATTTTGTATTTTAAATTATTTTTTATTTTAATAATTATTTTTATTAATTATTATGGTCATTAAGGGATTTTTGTGATAAACAAATAAATATAAGAGGTGGCAATAAATCATTGGAATATATATATACACATGGATCACTACCCCAAGCAACATCTTCACCATTAAATATATCAAATATAAATAAATTCAATGGTTCAAATTCATCCAACAAAAAACACAAATACACTTCCTTTGATTGGCTCCCCTAATTTCACATGGATTGATTTTTAAATCAATCTGAACCATTAATCACACACATCCAATCCAATGATCCAAATTCAACTTTAACAAAAATTTACCACATTATTTTCTCTCTCTATTCTTTTCTCTCCCTGTTATTTTCTCTCTTTCTCCCTTCATTTCTATCTAGATCTGTTTGCCGTTCTTTCTCCCTCATTTCTCTCTATGTTTGCCAACGCCGACCCAATCGCCTCCCTCATTCTCTCCCCCTTCACTGCAACACCGGCGCCCCCTCTTCCCTTCACTGCCATCACCGGCGGTTACCCTACCTCCATTCCAGCCGCCTCCCTCAATTTCTCAATCACCTTCGAGCCCAAAGGCTCAATTGAATAAATTCCTAAAATCATTTCATCTTCTAAAATCCTCTGTTTAGGGTTCCCGTCAGTCTTCACCAAATCCCCTTCCGCCAAAAAAAAAAAAAACTTAACAACTCAACAATGGTGAAAGGCCGCCAAGGTGAACGCGTCCGCCTCTACACCCGAGGAACAATACTCGGTTACAAAAGGTAAGAATTTCGATCAATTCGTTCAATTTCACGAATTCGATTGCGCCACTTTTTTTTTTTTTTAGGGTTTTGACTGTTGTTGATCTTAGGTCGAAGTGGAACAGAGGGAGTGTGATGTGATTGTTGTTGATGTACAGTTGTTTTTTTGTAAGATTTGCTGAAGGTGTATACTCCCTCCGTCCCACCTTTGTAATGTAATTCTCACATCCTCTTGCACTGATGTATGCCATATTCGTGGTCTGGGTGAATTGTTGTCTTTGCAGAGATTTTTCATATTTATTATGTCTCTGGTTTGGTTTAATTGTTGTAATTAGTGAGTCTTTGTCCCTCTATTATTTCAGTTCTTCCCCATTGTTGAGCAGTTCTCTTATCTTCAAGTTTTTTGGTGCAATCTATCATCAGGATATGCGGCTGAGTAAACTTATTAAAAGCAGGCTTCTAGAGATTATGGCATTCATATATATGAATCTTTGGTTACTTCCTTGAATTTTTGTAATCTTCCTTGCACTGTAGTAGTTTCCTTCTCACACATATTTCACATTCCCTTGTCATTTAAATTTTCATGGGGAACCTTTTAGTTTTAATTTGTATGTTATATGGATAATTTTGTGTAATCACCTCAAGGCAAGTTCAGCTTTTAACCTTTTAGTTCAAAGATAGATGTCAATTTTAGTTTGAAACAGAGAGTTTATTGTTACTATGTTATTGAACTCGACTGTAGTTGTGATTGAGGAATTCATTTCATGGGGTTGACAAGAGTTTTTCTATTTTGTGTGATCAGGGATCAAGGGTTAGAGTTTTCATGTACCCCAGCAACATTTAAGGTGTAACAGGCTTGGAAAGTTCACTCAGAGAAACTCTCCCTCTTCCTCGGCCGCTTGATATGCTTTTTGTAAACATATATTAATACTTATGTAATTGTTGCTTGAGATTTGGAAAGCTTTACCAAATTTTCTCAAATTTTTTAGTTTGATTTTGTTCAAATTTGAAAATATTGTATATATTTTTGAATTTGTATAGATTATGTGTTAATTTTCTTAATGGAATTTGGTTTAATATTTCTTAGTTGAATTTTGATTTAATTTTCTTGGTTGGAATTTGTTTCATTGGACTTTGTTCATTATATTGGTGTGATGGTGATCAAAGTTGAAATGAAAGGATATGTAACGACTAATTTTAGTATAAAAGAAGTTTAGGGGTTCAAAGTGTAACTGTGAAATTTCAAGGACTGATTTAAAATTAATAAAAGTTAAGGAACTGATTTGAGAATAAGAAAAGGGACTGATTTAAATTGATTGACATAATTTGTTTTTGATAAAAATATTTAGGATATATATATATATATATATATATATATATATATATATATATATATATATATATATATATATATATATATATATATATATATATATATATATATACAAATTTTTTTAATATAAAATGCAAATTTAGCGACGGAAATATTCGTCGGAAAACCCCTCAATAATTTGGCATATAAAAAAACGAATGAATATTGAAATTTTTTGATAAATTTAGTGACGGAATAATTTGTCAGTAATATTAAATAATAAAATTTACTATTACAGCATAAAAAATAGCGACGGAATATTTCGTCAGTAATATTAATAATAAAAATAATAATTACAGCATCATAAATAATAGCAACAGAATGATCCGTCACTAAAATGGTCCAAAAAATAAAACGACCATTTAAATAGTGACGAAAAATCCGTCGCTAATTTGTCACTAAATTGGTCCAAAAAATAAAACGTCCATTTAAATAGCGACGGAAAATCCGTCACTAATCCGTCGGCATAATGCTTTAAATTGGTCGTTTATTTTACCAAATTACCGACGGATTTTAAAACGTTAGCAACGGAAATTTTCGTCGCTAAATCTGATTGAGAACCGTCAGTAATCCGTCAAAAAATTTAGCGACGCACGTTTTAACATCGGATTTTTTACGTCTAAAATCCGTCACTAAATTGATTTAGTGACGGATTTTTGGCATTTAGTGACAGATTTTTCCGTCGATAACTGCAGTTTTTCTTGTAGTGGTGGGGGTAGCAATACTCTCGTCGAACTACATTCTTAATAAGATACCGAAGAAAGGAATTGAAAAAACTCCTTACGAATTATAGGATAATCGTAAGCCGTGTTATAAATACCTTAAAATGTGGGGGTACACCTCAAATGTGGGGGTACGGGCTAAAAGTAAAAGTACTTAAGCTAAATGCGAGGAATTAGATATTCCTTTAGATTATATTTCATTGAAATGAAATATATAAGCTCTAGTAAGAGAACTTATGAAAGTCCAAATAGTTCATCTTAAATAAGACGAACCTACGCACATTTTGTGGACAAAAGAAGCTAGTCTTTCGGTCCTTATTTTCTATGATAGAAGATTAAACGAAAACTGTTAGAGAAAGTTATTAAGAGTTAAATGAATAATTCATCATATGTACAATATTTGTAAGTTGTTTGATCTCCCTCCAGGATGCAAACCGTTAGGTTCCAAATTGGTCCTTAAAGGGAAATATTGAAAGATGAATCTATAATAGGAAAACTCTTAAAAGATAGGTCCTGGAAAGGTAGACTTTCAAGAAGTGTAGTCAAAGGAGTCATAATTCAAAAGATATATTTTTTAAGGAAAATAATCTTGAGAAATAAACTCTAATGAGACGGACTTGTGAATCTGAAAAGTCAGATCTCTTGACAAATGAATCTCGAAAGATAGACTCTCGAGATATAGAATCTGAAGAGATAGATTCTTAAAATGATAGAATCTTTAAATGGTAGAGTCAAGAGAGTTAGATAAATTCTCATGAGATATACTCTCGAATAAGTAGATTCTTGAGAAGTCTAAAGAAGGTAGATTCTTGAGAGGTAGACCATGTAAAGTAGATTCTTGAGAGGCATACTCTAGAAGGTAGACTCGAAAAGTCAGACCACTTAGAGATGTTGACAACTCGAGAAGTCAGACCTGTACAGAGATGCTGACCACTCAAAGAAACTGACTGCTTAGAGAATTTGATCACTTAAAAGACTAATCATCCTAGAAAGACTAAAAGTCTAAATGGAATAGTAATCAATCATGGTACTTGGAGTGCATAAAGATATGCTTGTGATTACGGATTACAATACATTAGATATTCAATAGTATGAAAATGATATACTAATTGAATATCAGACACAAATAAACTCCAAAGTGAAAATGTGTTCACAATAGATGAAGGAGCGATGTCATTGTAGTCTTCCAAGACAACATGGATAACTCGATTCAATAAAGAATCTGAGTTAATAGTTTTAGACAACGCTTAAGGAAAGCTGAATGGTGTAATAAATTCTTGGAAAAGATTCTTTATTGGAATAAGTTTATGCCTACGTGTCCTAAAGCATTGTAACGACAATGAGAAATAGGAAAAGGCATAGAACAGTATGGTAAGTCTAGACATAATGGTCAAAAGACAAAATACCATAAGATAATTGATCTCAATTAGGACTATCACATATCAGATAAGTGAAGTCAAAATCGAATCCACGTACCAATGGGTATGAATAGGAGATCAAATTATTTGGTAAGGGGAATGAGGTTAAAACCCACACAAACAAAGAAATCCATAGTGGACACTCAACCTTGAGAAATGGAGATCCCAGGCCCTTGGTTCAATGAGACAACTAAATTATGGATATTCTAATAGTGCACTTGAAACCTATTATAACCTATTCTCGGAAGCCATCAAGTTCTAAAAGCAAAATCGTGATGACGTGTGATGAGGGTAAGTTTAAAGCTTGTAATGATTCTTATACCTAAGTGGTGGAGTATAGCAAGTTACTCTTTATAGGAGATCACCTATATAAGTGAGAAGTAATAAGACCGCTTCAAATGAAACACTTATGAAATCAAGCACGGTCCAATGCCAAAAAGGACAAAAAAAACGTGAGAACAAAACGTGTTAAAGCTATTATTGTGTGAGTACTATTGTCTTGGTATACACTATACAATCATCGGTTCAAAGCGTCGCGCTACTGAATGACTAGTATATCCGATAGTATTTCACTAAGGGAGGTTCAAGGCCACAAGCTACCTATCCCGATGAAATAATGGTTCGCCGAAACTTCCAGACGATCTGCATTGATGCATGCATTTAATTTGTCATTCTTGTGGGGGATTGTTGGAATTTTGGATTTGGAAAAATGAGGTTTGACTGACTTTTGACCAAGAATTCCATAAGGTTTCATTTTAGGAAAATTAAAATTGATTGCATATTAATAATCTACATTTGGAGTAGATTAATTTGATATATTTACTTTCTCGAAACCAATTTGTGGTGAATGAGAAATTAAATGCTCAAAGTATGCAAAATGAAATGGGTTTATGAAGAGTTTATGGGATATGAAAGAGTTATCCCACATTGCTTTAAGAAGGAAAGTAATGCTTGTTTTTTAAGTGGAACCATCCAAGGAAGGAGTCATCAAGTTGTTATCTCCTTGGGCCATCCATACAACTAGTGGCCCAATAGTGCTAATTTTGGACTAGCTTAAATTGGCACATAAACTGCGAAGGGCGCGAAGCGCAAAATGGGCAGTTTAGGGCGCACTTTGCACTTTGGATCGATTGCTGGGAGATGTGGAGCCTTAAACTTTTGACGAAAGTTGGCTCGGTGCGGCTCTAGGATGGTTCGGATTGGGGCAGCTTGGTTTGATCAGACAGTTGGACTTGGTTTGGGCGCATGGGCTGGAGACATGGCCCCGCACCTGTTCTAATAGACGGGTCAGATAAGATGGGTTGACCCATACGATCTCAGCCTTCCATCAAGCCTAGATCCAATGGTGCAGATCCATCGGGTACCAATTGTGGTTATTCCCAAGAGATACCACAACTCTTCATATATTATAAATAGCCCCCACCAGATTGTCAAACTCACTCAATTATTCACAATCACTTCTCTCTTCACATAAGAAGCACATATTCATATATTTAATCGAGTTAACGAACTCAGTTAGATACTTAACTGGATTTGGAATTTTATCAAAGAATTCCAAGGAATTATAACGACATCTGTCAGAAGATAGATCATCTTGTTGCATAAGTCTTCTTCAAAGTCTGAAAGTGTCAAACACAGTTGCATTCGCCGAGTTATTGATTTGAAGTGCTTCTATCAATAAAAATAAGTTGTTTTATCTTGAGAGAAGATTGCCACCTAAAACCGTTAGCACCAGTGCGGGGCAATATCTTCTTGCGGAAATTGTATCCAACACAAGACTCGACTTCTTATATATATTCGGTTTGGTTTAATTTCCGCATTTATTATTTATGTCTATTCCCTGCCCTGTTAATTATTATTATGGTTCATTTATTATTTGTCATTTCGTTAATTTCAAGAAAGCCATATTTATTGTTACATACAATTTGATAACAAATGGTTCAAACTATACAATTTGGAAGGCCAAAATGATTATGCATATTAAGTATCTTGATTATCATGCTTGGGTTAGTCTTATGTGTGTCTATACTTCTCCCATGATTGAAATTTCCCCATCTACTTCTGAAGGTGATGATAAGAGGGAGAAAATTTATGGTCCTAAACCCATATAAACTTGGAACAATGAGGAAATTGCGTTATCAAAATTTAATGCCAAGGCCATGGGATCAATCTCTGACCATGTGTATCCTCATATGTTTAGATTATTTTCTAATCAAACTGTTACCAAAGTTGCTTGGGACATTCTCCAACTTCATTGTAAAGGTCCGGCTAGTGTAAAGCAAACTAAGTTAAGGACTCTAATGACTAAATTTGAAACTTTAAAGATGGGAGAAAATGAAACTATAAAAAAGTACTCTGCCAAAATCTTGAATATCTCAAACGAGTCATTTGCCTTGGGTGAATCTATATCCAAAGCAAGACTTGAGAGTAAAGTACTAAGAACTCTCCCTGAAAAGTTTAATATAAAGATTTCTGTTATTGAGGAAACCCAAAAGGTCCAGACTGTCGGAGTTGATGAAGTCTTGGGAATTTTAACTAACTTTTAATTAAACCTTGGGGTACAAGAGTCAAGCAAAGCAAATTCAATTGCTCTCAAAGTATCTCAGGATCTAGTTCAACTGTCTAAAGATATTGATGAGTCAAACTTGGGAGATGATGAGTGTGCCATGATTACTAAAAAATTCAACAGTATGTTGAAAAAGAAACGATTTACTAAGTTTCCTAATTCGGTACCCTCTACTCCTTCCACGATTAAATCATCTAAGAAGGAAAATGTTGCAAAGAAACATGCATCTGAAGGAAAAAGGTCTATTTATTCAATTCAATGCAGGGCTTGCAAAGGTTATGGACATTATGCTAATGAGTGTGCCAACACTCTTAAAAAGCTAGGAATGAGTTTATCAGTGACTTTGAGTGATTCTGATGATGATGAGTAGACTGCAAATATGTATATATGGCATCCAACTCAGATCACATTGTCTGATAGTGATTCAGATGTGGAAGATGTGCAATACTCTGATCGCACAACTTACCACATAACTGACTACACAACTGAGAACAATGTGTATACCTGCTTGAATTCTTCAACTGCTGGTGAAACTAGTGTGATGAATGTGTGTCCGAAAATTTTTCCATTTTTGTTTGAAAAAATCAACGAAACGGAGTCGCCACGTTACACGCCGGGAAGGACGTTAGTGTGCACCCGGAATGCCTCGTAAAACGAGTCTTCCAAGCTGAAAATCATTTGTGTGTGTGTGTGTGTGTGTGTTTTGGCCAAAATACTTTGAAACTCAGAAAAGTAAAAATTGGGATATCTTTTTAAGACTTTAAACTGATCCCATGATTTTTTGGAGGATTTTTGGATTGAGATTTGGTACTCAAAAGACCTTTTGAAGTTGAGAGCCATTTCTGCCAGAATGAAAAAGGCAGTGGACCTTTGATTTTGAAATGGATTCAAGGGTCTTAAAAATTCATAATATGGATGAACTCAGAGAATGAAAGTTGTTCTAGACACCTTAAATAAGACTTGTGCGAAGGAATTTTCCATTTTGGAGAAGATTTGAGGGGTCAAAACCTTCTGGAAACCTCAGATATGAGATCTGGATTCCCAGAAGCTGATGAACTAGCCTCTGAAAGAAAATTTGAAAAGAGGAGTTTTACTCACCCAAAAAATAAAGTAAAAATATGTATGGAAATATCTGGATGTTGGCTACAAAAAGTGTTTTGTAGTCAACACCAAATTCCACATTTATCTGTGTCCAAAAAATTAGAACATGGACTGAGGTCTGAGAAAATTGCTACTGGACAGCAACTTCTCAAGAAAGAAAATATGATTTTAAGGGGGGTTTTGCATCCATGCTTGTCCCCATTTCCCTAGGTTTTGGTTAGTGATCACTAGACATTTTAGTGGTGAATCAACTATACCAAACCATCCTTGGGGTACATTAGGACTAAGCATTTCATTTGCTTGGGAAGGAGATTTTTATCCTTTGAAAATGAGATTTTATGCTTGAAAATGGTTTTTAGGGTTTTGAAAATGAGTTTTCTTTGAAAGAAAGTAAGAGAAATTGAAAATAATTTTGATCTTTGTAGAAGATCATCCATGGAGATGGTCTTCCATGGTGATCTTCTTAGATCTAGAGCAAGAAGATGAAAGAACTACATTTTGTAGTTTGCAAATGCATGCATGGTTGAGATTTAGGGTTAGGAGGAGGAGGGTTTACCAATCTTCCTTGTGTTCTTGAGTGTTTGGCTTGTATGTATGAGTGTTTAGGGCTTTAATATGAGAGTGAGTGGATGAGTATAAATTGGGAAAGATTGGAGAGAAAATGGTGACAATTCAAGTGAATTCTCACTGTTTTCTCTCTATATTTCGCCAGAGGTTCGGTGCAAAATGTGTTGTGGCTCCTTATTTTCGTGACTGGAGGGCTCAATTTATAGCCCTCTGGAAATTGCAATCCCATCCGCGCGGACAGGAACCCTCAGCGTGCACTGTTCATTAAATGCAGCTCCAGCTTTGGACAAGAGGAATATTTCTTTTTGAAATTCAAATTAACAGCCAGTTTGTTGTTCCCAGCCATTTCTATTTGTGGTTTTATTCCTTTGTTTTTCTTTTTGAGATTCTTTTTTTAAGGTTTAACCTTAAATAACAATGCCCATTTTACCCTCACTTTGTTAGAAAAGTTAGGATTGTTAGGAATTGTTAGAAATGTTATAACTTTCGTTAATTTTCTAACGAAAATTCTAACAAGCTCAAATTGGAGCACTTACAGTAGCCCCTCGGCGACGGCGCTTTCGAAGGAAGCGGGGTCGTCGATAAGAGTAAGGCTCCATATTTGGCAGGATGATCGAGTGATCGGGTGGCTGAACCTAGCGATAGGCTACCTACGTATCCCGAATGGGAATCAAGCCAGTCGTAGTTCGGGTCTTTGACCCTGGAGATGATGGCGCTTTAGGTGCCTCGAACCTGATGAGCGAGTTCTACAGTCGTTTGCTGGAAAGAAACTCTGCTGGGGATAAGAGATGACCATTTTCGGTCTGATGGTTATCCGCTCGGCTGGGGATAGGAATGACCATTTTCGGTCTCTGCTGGGGATGTTTGCGATTTATCGCTTTCCTAGTGATAGCGTCTTAGGTGCCTCAAACCTTGGAGATGGCATTTTAGGTGCCTCGAACCTTGAAGATGGCGTTTTAGGTGCCTCGAACCTTGAAGATGGCGTTTTAGGTGCCTCGAACCTTGATGATGATGGCCTTTCGATGGACTTCGTCTGCTGCCGAAGGAGAGGGTGACCGTTTTGGTCGGGGGGCTGGACCTAATGATAGGCTACCTACGTATCCCTAGTGGGAATCAAGCCCTTTCGTAGTTCGAGTTTTCCTCGAAATTTCGTTGGCTTTTGGGATTCCGTTAACTTTGCTGGGGATTTCGTTAGCCTTTGCTAGGGAAAATCAACGTATTCGTCTGGGAAATCGGTCTTACGTTTGACTGCCGTTGGATGATTTTGATGAAAGATACGGGATCTCGTTATCTTTCTCAGGGAGATCGGTCTTACGTTTTACTGCCGGGAAAGATTTTGATGAAAGATACGGGATCCGTTATCTTTCTCGGGGCACCCGGTCTTACTTTTGACTGCCGGGGATGATTTTGATGAAAGATACGGGATCCGTTATCTTTCTCGGGGCACTCGGTCTTACGTTTTACTGCCGGGGATGATTTTGATGAAAGATACGGGATCCGTTATCTTTCTCGGGGCACTCGGTCTTACGTTTGACTGCCGGGGGATGATTTTGATGAAAGATACGGGATCTCGTTATCTTTCTTAGGGCACTCGGTCTACGTTTTACTGCCGGGGGTGATTTTGATGAAAGATACGGGATCTCGTTATCTTTCTCGGGGAAATCGGTCTTACGTTTGACTGCCGGGGGTGATTTTGATGAAAGATACGGGATCTCGTTATCTTTCTCGGGGCACTCGGTCTTACGTTTTACTGCCGGGGAAGATTTTGATGAAAGATACGGGATCCGTTATCTTTCTCGGGGCACTCGGTCTTACGTTTGACTGCCGGGGATGATTTTGATGAAAGATACGGGATCCGTTATCTTTCTCGGGGCACTCGGTCTTACGTTTTACTGCCGGGGATGATTTTGATGAAAGATACGGGATCCGTTATCTTTCTCAGGCTACTCGGTCTTACGTTTGACTGCCGGGGATGATTTTGATGAAAGATACGGGATCCGTTATCTTTCTCGGGGCACTCGGTCTTACGTTTTACTGCCGGGGATGATTTTGATGAAAGATACGGGATCCGTTATCTTTCTCGGGGCACTCGGTCTTACGTTTTACTGCCGGGAAGGATTTTGATGACAAGGGGCTGACTTTGGTTAACTTTGTTAACTCTGTCAAGTTGGGGACTGAATTGCAGAGTCCTGAAATTTTAAGGGGCAAAAGGGTCATTTTGACCCTTGCAATCCTATCCGCGCGGATAGGAGCTGAAAGTCAGGGGTATTAATTAGGGCCAACGCCCTTTTCTTCTTCCCCATTCAGTTTTTTGAAACAGACGAGAGAGAGAGAGAAAAAACCGAGGAGAAGCCATTGTTAGCCAAGAAAAGCTTCAAAAATCTTCCGATTTCTTCGATTTTTTGAGCAATGGAACACGGGGAAGGCGCTTTTCAAGGCCAAGGACGTGGCCCGGTGGCGGAGAGACGATTGGAGCTCGTCCGGATGAGGAGGCATTACAATCTTTCGCAATCGATTGCGGAGGAGCCCTACCCCGATGCTTGGCAACATTGGGCTTCGGATTCGAATCTCCGAACGGTATACTTTGAAACCCTTTGATCCCTTTGTTGATTTCTTGTTTGAAATTTGAATTTTAGGTGATTTTTGAAATTTTTTTTTTTGAAATTGAATATTGATGTTCATTGTCTTTGAATCTTGATGATTATGTGAGTAACCCAAAATGTGCATTTTGCTTGGGAAAAAGAATTGGCATTTTCGCCATTTTTTTTTTAAAATTCGAAAATTGCATGTGAAAATTCGAAAATTTGATTTTTGATTTTTTTTTTTGAAATTGAATATTGCATGTTGATGATGATGATTTTTTTTTGAAATTGAATATTGATATTGATGAATGATGATTTTTTTTTTTTTTTTTGAAATTGAATATTGATATTGATGAATGATGCAATGCATGCATTTTGTTTGAAAAGAATGGGCATTTTGCCAATATGGGATGTATGTATGTTTAGGATATATTTTTTTTTTGAAAAGTGGGACGGATTTTTCCTCCCGTTGCATGTAAGATGGATGATATGCATGTATGCATTCTTTTTTTTTTTTTTGATGGTGAATGCATTGGGATTTGCTGAAAACTGTTTTCTTTTCTGTGAGAAAAATGGGGCTATGCTCATTGTATGCTGTTATGCTGTCGGAATTTTTTTTTTTTTTAAATGCATGTGTATGCTTTCTCTTTTTTTTTGTGTAAATGCAAATGCAAAATTTTTTTTTGACATTTTCTCTCTCCTTTTTTCTTTTACAGGGCGGAAACCGTTTTGTGACGGAGCAGCTGAACAAAATGAAGACTCGAGGATCAGTGGAGTCCGTGATTGACTTGTGGGATCGGCTTCCGGATGCGGGCCGAGGAGCTTTGCCGAGTCCGAGACAGATTGTTGTTGAGACGGGGCTCTGGGAGTTCGTTGAGTGCTTGAGGGGGCTGGTCAAGTTCCCTAAGAGCAAGGGCTTGATGTTTGCTCTGGCGCAGCATTGGTGGGACGCGACCCACACCTTTCACTTCTTCTGGGGCGAGGCTACGGTTACGCCCTCCGATTACGCTGCGATTACGGGCCTGTCCTTTAATGGACGCAGCATTGAGTGGCGGGATGGCTACAGCGATGCCGATCTGCAGGCTCTTCTGGGATTTTCCCCTATTCCCAAAAAGGGGATGGGGATGGAGTATGCCGTGGTCTACGGTAAGATCGTGGAGACCATAGCGAGCTACGAGGCTGGGGAGGAGAGGATAGGCGCCGATCAGATTGCCAGGGCCTTCTTGTGGTTTGCCTTTTCGAGCACCCTCTTTGGGCATGCTGAGGGGACGGCAGTCTTTGCCTTGTTGAGGTCCTTGGAGGACATGGAGACGGCCGGAGATGTCTCGTGGGGAGAGGCCGGGCCGCGAGCTTTACTTTGCTCTCGATAGGTACGGCAGGAAGGCTGTGAGCTCTTTGTCTTGCTTTGAGTTTGCCTGGAGGTATAAGCTCTCTTTTTGTTTCCCTCTTTTTTTGAGCACGCACTTTTCTTTTGCACTTGGATTGATTAGATTTTTACCTTTCGCAGTATGGGCGTTGGAGTTTTTCCACGTCACGATGTGGCGGCATGGCGGAGTACGTCGGGCGTATCCCGGCCATACGATCTTGGTCCAAGCATGCCCGGGAGAAGATAAGCTCCAGGGGCGTACGACTCTCAGGTACACGGATTGCCTTCCTTTGACGGAGGCCGAGACAGATGAGGGGATGATATTCTTCCCCGGGATCGCTTCGAGGTGGCGCAGCTGAAGGGCGCTGAAATTTGGGACTGCAGCGGAGGATTTTGAGAGGTCTGACCTGCGATGCATATTATCTGGGAGAGAGGGTGACGCGTCAGCATGGCGTGAACTCGCCTTTGAGGACACCGGTGGAGCCTCCCGCCGATATGATGCACCCGAGCGATCGGTCCGTGACCTGGGATGATTACCGAGCCGGCCAGCACTTCTCGGATTTCGTGGCGATTGAGCCATATGCGACATTCGTCTTGAGGAGGCTGAGGATGCCTCAGGTTCTGGATAGGGAGGGGCTTGGGATCCCGCGGTACCCTCGGACGGATTTTTCCTATATCCAGGATGGGGTCCGATTGAGGGTGCAGATCCCTCAGCCCGAGCGACTTCCACGAGCTTTCCGGCCTCGTCCGGGTATGAAGGTATGGCTTTTTACGCTTCTTTCTTTTGTTTCATCATCTTTAGCATCACTTCTTTTTTTTTGACGCTTTTGCTTTTGTGCAGTTTTCGGAGGTGGTCGTCGAGAAGCTGACGAAGCAAGTGATCGGGGCCAAGAGATTCATCAGGAGGATGGTCGCTTGCGGGGCTCCTCGAGGAGCTAGAGGCGACCACGGCCGCGCGCACATCGGACGGGGAGGCTTCCCTATTCGCTCGTAGGCTTCTTCAGAGACTCCTTTGTCTCCTCTCCTTGATCCCTCGCTGCGCGCCGCCTTCGGATCACGTCATTCTCGGGGATCCACACGGGCGAGGACACGTCCCGGCAAGATGGCGGGTCGTGCTTCGTACGTCCAGGAGTCCGACGCCTTCACCTTCGGATACGATTTTTCGCAGATCTCGGCTTGCCCTATCGTGAGCGTACGGCTTGATCCCGACGAGCCTCTTTCTGGAGACGAGGACGATTCCGAGCCCGAGATTTTCAGGGGCTCCCGAGGAGGCGGGCCCGAGTCGCAAGAGGGGCCGGGAGCATCGTGCACCGGAGACTCCGATTGATTTTTTTTTTTGAGATTTGAGATTGAGATTTAGATTTGTACAGCTTATGTACATTTTTTTTTATGGATGTAATAATTTAGGATTTTATTGATGTTTGTTTGTTTTTTTTTTATGCACACTCTTTTTTTTTAGGAATGTAATAATTTAGGATTTTATTTTATGAATGCAATGCAGTATGAATGCAGTGTTGCATGAGCCTTGGTTTTTTTTTTTGCAAGGGTGTTTGGTATATGGACTGGTTTGGGAAGATTTTTGTTGCACAGGTTTCGAGCAACCGGGACGGAATATTCCTCTTTTGATGTAGCGGCTTGGACATTGCAGAATTTTTTCTGGCTGTGACAATCATGTCCGCGCGGATAGGGGCAGCTTCTGACATTGTCCTTTAATTTTGGTTCAGACCTGGTCTTGCTTTATTTCAAATTCAAATATCCTCTTCAACCTCCAGTCCAAACAGCCATTTTCGGGGAGAAAGAAAAACCATGGAAAACTTTAGAAAAGCTCCATCAAAATTATCCCAAGAATCCCAAATGTCGTTTTTCAACAAATTCAAGGATTGGTCCCGGGAGATCATGCATGAGAGGAGGTCCTTCTTTGAAGAAAGGTACAAGGTGAAGTGCTTATGGTCTCTCAAGGAATTGATTCCGGATTATGAGCTTTTGAGGGCTTCTTCCTCATTTTGGGACACTAGAAGGCATGTCTTTTGCCTTTCCTTCAACGAGATTGTTCCGACTGTGGAAGAATTTCGGGCCTTACTTGGAGGTCCGGAGGTGGAAGAGATAGCGGTTCCTTTGCCCGGAGGGGCTTCTTTTGCTGACAGATTGTGCGTCCTCCTTCATCTTTCCCCGGAGGAAGCGCAAGGTATGATCCGTGGTCCCGATCATTTCGATATTTCCGGTCTTCCCGACAGATTTAGGGGCCTAGGCTTGGTGGATGATGCCTATTGGGATGCCTTTGCACTTTGTATGTTTGGCACCCTGTTCATGGTCTATTCCTTTGGGATCTGCCATCGGTCTTTGCTGGATGTTGTCGTTCACTGTCGCCTGGGCAGAGATGTCGTTCCTTTGATTCTGGGGGAGACTTTTCATGCTCTCGACAGATTAGCTACCGGAAGGCGGTATATGCACGGGGGCAGCCCGTTCCTCTTGACCCTGTGGCTGATGGAGCGTTTGGGGGTTCTTCGGGAAACTCCCGATATGATCAAGCCTTGGACATTTGCCAGGAGGGGGGTTGCTGTGGATTTCGATGATCAGGGCTCATGGGAGCGTTGGATGGCTGGTCTCCGGACGAGAGGATATCAGATGGTCGCTGCCTTGTTGGCGGGTGGAGACTCGCAGAGTGCTTCAGACGGGTCTCATGTGGTCATGCTTCCGGGCTTTCTCAGTCTAGCTTCTATATTCCGGCTTTAGTTCTGAGACAGTTTGGCCTGGAGCAGGTTCCTTTGGAGGGCTTTGATGATATAGCCACCAGAGTGGTGGCTCCTGTTTCCATGGATGATCCCTCAGTGTTTCCATTTCTTTCCCGAGCGTGGAGGTATGATGCCTTTCCTCCTCGGGTTATCCTCAGGCGTCCGAGACCGGTGTTCCTGACCACTTGGTACCTGGATTGGTATGAGAGGCATCTGGGAGAGACTCAGGTGGCTATTTTGAGACGGCGTGAGGCCATTGTGGGTGCGGAGGACCTGACTGTTTCTGAGAGGAGGAGGGCCGAGGCGAGGGCCAACCCTCATGACAGGAGCGGAGACGCTGTGACCGATTATGAGGCTTACGTCAAGAGACAGGAGAGGAGGGCTCCTATGCTACCAGCTAGGTTACAGGAGATGAGGGATGACGCTAGGGCTACTAAGGCCCTGACAGAGGCTGGTTTGATAGATCCTGCTCCTATACCAGAGCTTGGTAGGAGGAGTACCGACATTTTTCCGGTTCAGAAGAAAAAGACTCGAAGGGGGAAGAAGAGGGGAGAGGCTAGTACGAGTGTCTTGGAGTGACTCTGAGGTTTCCGAGTATCCCTTTCTTGTCATGGCAGACACATTAGTTTGATTATGTATCTTAGCAGGTTGCCAGTTGTAGGAATGAATCGGGCTTAGACTCATCAAAGAGCTTTTAACTTGTAATGAATATTTGAATTGCTTTAGAGTTTTTCGAGACGCTTTCATGGTCTGATCAATTGTATTGATGCCAAAGTATGGCTTTTATTTGTGCTTTAGACCGAACCGTTTCCGCCTACGTTCCCTCATTTTGAGGAGCTCAGGTCTTCGTAGTTCAACCTGGTGAACTTTTTTTTCTTTGTTTGTTGTTTTTTTTTTTTTTTTTTTTTTTTTTTTTAGTGCAACCTGTTTTTTACCTAGGCCGCCCTTTTCGGGTTTCTAACCTAGTTGGGTATTACTCTTTTAGCACTCTTTTTTTTGTTTTTGTTGTTTTTTTTTTGTTTTTTTTTTTTTGTTTGGTGCAACCCTGTTTTTTACCTAGGCCGCCCTTTTCGGGTTTCTAACCTAGTTGGGTATTACTCTTTTAGCACTCCTTTTTTTTTTGTTTTTTTTACGCGTAGTATCTGCGCAGCTTGTCACCATTCACTGGGTGTACAAAGGGATTCCCGTCGAGGTCTGCGAGTTGCATGGCTCCTCCGGAGAAGATCTTCTGGACGACATATGGCCCGACCCAGACAGGCTCCCATTTTCCGAGGGGGTTGATACGGACTGGGGGCTTTTCTTTTAAAACGAGATCCCCTTCTCGGATTTCCCGATGCTTTACTTTCTTGTCGAAGGCTCTGGCCATTCTTCCCTGGTAGGCTCGGATGTGTTCCATGGCCTTCAGTCGGCGTTCATCTAGTAGGGCCAATTCGTCATGGCGACTCTGGAGCCATTCGACCTCGTTGATCTGGCTTTCCAGCAGTATACGAAGCGAGGGGATCTCTAGCTCGATTGGGAGTACGGCTTCCATTCCGTATGTGAGGGCAAACGGTGTTTCCCCAGTTGCCGTTCTAACTGATGTTCTGTAGCCCCAGAGTGCCAGGTGTAACTTCTCGGGCCAATCTCTGCCTTGGACAGCCATTTTCCGGATGATATTTTCCAGAGTCTTGTTTGCTGCCTCGACGGCTCCGTTGGTTTGGGGCCTGTAGGGAGATGACTTGTGACGGGTTATTCGGAATTCCGCCAGCAGTTTTTCGCATTCCCCTTCGAAGTGGGATCCATTATCTGAGATGATTTCGGCTGGCAACCCGTATCTGCACATGATGTTTTCTTTGATGAAGAGGGCTACTTTCCTTGAGTTGAGGATTTTGTAGGACTTGGCTTCAACCCACTTGGTGAAATAATCCACGGCTACCAGGACGAACTCGTGGCCGTTACTGCCTGATGGTGTGATTTTGCCTATGACATCAATTCCCCAAGTGACGAAAGGCCAAGGGGTTGTCATGCAGTATAACTCGTGAGGAGGCAAGTGATTAAGATTTGAGTATCGCTGACATTTGTCGCAGCTTTTGACGAACTGGATGCAGTCGGTTTCCATGGAGATCCAAAAGTACCCCATTCTCAGTATGATTTGCATCAGAGCTCGAGCATTCATGTGAGGGCCGCAGGTACCACCATGTATTTCTTTCATGAGTTCGGTAGCCTCTTGTTTGCTGATACATCGCAGGAGGGGGCCTTGATAACGCTTCTTGTATAGCATATTTCCCAAAAGAACATAATGGGAGGCGAGCCGCTTCAGGGCTGAGAGACTTTTCGCTTTGATTCCTTCTTTATATTCCCTCTTCATTTTTGAAAGAGGCCTCGCCATCCTTCAGGTATTGGTAAATCTGAGTGTACCGTGGATCATTGATCAGTCGGCTTCCGCTTCAATTTTTTGAAGCAATAGGCGGGGTTTTCTCTTCTCCCGACTACGAAGGGTTTAACAGACTTTCCTTCAGGTATTTCGACAAGAGAGGCTAGTGTAGCCAGAGCATCTCGCGAACCTCGTTTCGGTCTCTTGGTAGGTAATGAAAGCTGATTTCTTTGAATCGAGCCACTAGTTCTTCCATGTAAGCATGATACTTCTGCAAACCTGGATCCACGGTCTTCCATTTGTTAGAGACCTGATTGATGATGAGGGCGTAGTCACCATACACCTCCAATTCCTTGATATTTCTTTCAAGGCGGCTTCCAACCCGGCTATGCAAGCTTCATATTCACGGCATTGTTTGTGACTTCGAAGTTCGGCCTTACTGCTATGGGGGTGTGTTCGTCGGTAGGATCGACCGAAGCATTCCTATCCCGTTCCCCTTTTGTTTGATGCCCCGTCGAAGAAGAGTTGCCGGCGATTTTCTCCTTCTAGAGCGAAGATTTCATCATCGGGAAATTGAGGTTCGAGTCCTCGGGACTCATCACTTGGGAAATCGGCCGGATGTTACGCCATTATGCGTCCTTTTACGGGATTTCCTTGAAACATAAGTGATGTCATATTCGGCCAAAAAGAACGACCATTTTGCCAACCTCATGGAGATGGAAGGCTTGTCGAACAGATATTTGATGGGGTCCATTTTTGAGACAAGATGTATCGGGTGAGGCTGCATGTAGTGTTTCAACTTTCCCACTACCCGGACCAAACCTGCGCAAGTCTTCTCGCAAGCAGAGTAATTGAGTTCGCTTCCTTGGAGCTTTACGCTTACGAAATAGATGGCGTTTTTCGACTTTGGAATCTTTCTTCTCTTGAGCTAGCATAGCCCCAATTGCTTTGTATCCGTGGCAGGTTAGATATAGCAAGAGTGGCTTTTGCCGTGTGGTGGGCGAGAATCGGGGGATTCACAAGGTATGCCTTAATCTGTTCAAAGGCAAGCCGACATTCTGGGGTCCATTCTGTGTAGGCATTTTTCTTCATCAACTTGAAGATCGGCTCGCAGATCGAGGTCAGGTGATTTACAAAGCGGCTTATGTATTGCAGTCTTCCCATGAAGGATTTCACTTCTGTCATTGTCGAGGTGGCTTCATTTCAACTATCGCCTTGATTTTCTCGGGGATCTCTACTTCGATTCCCGTCTGTCACCATATATCCTAGCACCTTACCTCGTCTTACACCGAAAGTGCACTTGGCCGGATTCGGTCTCATCTTTGTGATCTCGGAGGCGGCCGAAGAATTTTCTCAAATCAACAAAGTCTTGGCCATCCGATCCTCTACGGAATGTATTATCATGCTTCGTCCACATAGACCTCAATTTCTTTGTGGATCATGTCATGGAAACAGAGTAGCAGCCGCCCTTTGGTACGTAGCCCCGGCATTCTTTAGTCCGAATGGCATGACCGTGTAGCAGTAGGTGCCCCAAGGGGTTGTGAAGGCTGTTTTGGCTTGATCTTTTACGCCATTTTGATTTGGTTGTAGGCCGGCAAAACCGTCGACGAAGGATTTGACTTCATGGTTGGCCGTGGAATCTACCAAAATGTCGATGTTTGGCGGGGGAAATCGTCTTTTGGACTGGCTTTGTTCAAGTCTCTGAAGTCTACGCAGCCACCCGATCTTTCCGTTGGCCTTGGTCTTGTTACTATGTTGGAAAGCCATGTAGGGTATTCAATGACCACGATGAATCCTGCCCTGAGCATCTTTTCTATCTCCTCTTTCACTTGTAGGGACCATTCGGGCTTAATTCTTCTTAGTTTCGCTCTTGGCTTGACTTTTGGGTCGAGTGGTATTCGGTGCTTTCAAACTATGGAAGGATCGAGGCACGGCATATCTTTATAGGACCATGCGAACACCTCCACAAATTCTTTTAGCGGCTCGATTAGGGCATCCCTTTCAGTCCCTTCAAGAAACTACCAATTTGCGTCTCTTTAGGCTCTTCCGCAGTTCCCAAATTCACACTCGTCAAAATCTCTTCGGCGGCTTGGGTTCGATTTTCCTCTTCCGGATAACAGCTTAAAGATTTCTTTGATATATTGTTCATTTAATGTGTCCGCTCTTCATCTAGTGAATCGTTGTTAACTGTTTTTAGATTATTAGTTAATTCATCATTAGTTAAAGTTGCAATTAAGGGATACTCGGAAAGGTTCATCATTTCATTGAAGACGAAGGGGAACACAATGTTCGCTACGGACTCGTAGTCTTCGAGGCGTAAGGCCATCGGACGACTCGAGAGACTCGAACTCAACAATGAGAGACTCGGAGGACTTTACAAAGGTTGACACGAAAGGACGGGGGGACCAATCCAAGCTTGGTGATCATTTCCTCTTTGGTCGCGGACGGGCTGAGAGAGTTTCCCAATTCTTTAGCGGCATCGCGTCGGTGGCTTCACAACTCGGGAAAGGCATGGTCTCTGTGCTCCCTCTTCGATCGTTGCTATTATCTCTTTGTCGAACCAGAATCAATTGTGTTTGGCGTCGAAAGGCTGAGCATGTGGATGTAGGGATCTTCCTCAATCACAGGGATTTCCGTTTCGTCACAATCGACCACTCAATCCAGATGTAAGGACGTATTGCGTCTCCGGTGTGCTGCTAGAAAAATCTCATGTCCCATACTCGAGCGGAAAGGCTTGACAGGTAGTTCAGCAAGGAGGACGTCCCCACACGACGTTCATAGATTCGAGCCGAGTCTGTCGGTGTTTGTCGACTTTTCTCATGAAAATCTCCTCGCCTGGCGAGGCCAAAGAATGGGTTTGCGAGAATGCGACAAATCTGTGATTGAGACCGTGGGACTTCTGTGTGCTGTATCTCATGGCGGTGTTCAGGCGTTTCCCTTCCGAGTACGCCTCCAAGTGTTGGAAATAACAATTAAATTTGATGAATCAAACTTCTTCGGAGTCTGCTCGCTTGAGTGTGTCGACATAGTTGGCATCGCCGGATTCCAAAGAATGCGCGAGACTTGCCTCTTGAAGGATGTAGCCGGTGTTTGAGCGTGGGCGTTCTTGGCTATTGTTTCTTCGTTCCCTATGAGGAAACCGTCACCCCTTATGACTTCAAGGTCTCCCTGCCGGTTGATGAATTTGACGCAAGGTGGAGAGTGGAGGCTATGGCTTTCATGTGATGCAGCCAAGGGCGCCCTAGTAGGGCTGTGAACTCGGAGGGATATCCATTACATGGAACTTTGCGGGCACCATTTGGGTTTCGTACGAGTTCCAAGTCACTGCTCCCTGCAGAATGGACTGAGACGAACCGTCGTAGGCCTTGACAGTCCAGCGGTAGATGGGATCACGCGCCTTTCATTTATGCGGAGGGCCCTCGTCATGCGAGGGAAGGACGTTTACCGATGATCCATTGTCCACTAATACCCCGGGGAGTGACATGGTGTTGAGCCGAATAGTGATGTACAAAGCTTCATTGTGTTGGGAGACATCTCTTGGAAAATCTTCATCGCAGAAGGTGATCATACTCCCATATAGGTGAGGATCATAGATTTGGTCCTTGTCTCGGGATAGAGAGTCATTAAACTTTTTGTCCGCTCCGTGTCTTTTTCTTGCGAGGTAGAGTCTTTGCCGAAGCACTTGGTTCTATCTTGATGTCTTTTGTGGCGGTTGCCATCTCCGTCCAACATGTTGATTGAGTGGGAGCGCCCCAGAGGACGGCGTCCGGTTTTTCTTCATCGGATATATCTCAGAGAGAGTGGACAAAGTGAACCTTGGGCGACACAGGGGGGTTGGACACATTACTGCGGTTCTCTACGGTATCCAGAAGGTCTCGGTGCAATAGATGGGGCTTTTACGCTCTTTCGCACCCCTTTTTGCTTTGGGAAGGCCGAAATTTGCGAGTAGAGTACCTCGCATAATAATCAAATCCCAGATGGCTCCCGGCGTTTCACGCAGCTGTTATCACCGGCCTCGAATCTCTTCTTCAATTTTCTCTTTGGGAAATTTTCTTTTCTTAGGAGGGGACGGTCACTTGTATCCGAGTCTGATAGTCCGCTGAAGGCAATCGGAGACGATCGCTGAATATCCCACCAAATGTGTTCTACGGCTGGATTGCCGGTTTGGGACCTCGAGGGTTGAGCGGTCTTTGGAATGACTTTGAGTGGAGGCGGAGTAGGGGGGATCTGGCTGTTTAGGCTCGTCACATTGTAGCAAGTGATTGGACTCAAGCCCAGGATAATGAGAAATATTGAGGTCCGGGGAACGAACGGGCATATGTTTGTCCTTGAGGGGTAGTCCCAAAGTCGGTTGGGATATTGTTAAGGTCCAGAGAAGTGGCGTGGCCTCTTCAATCCGAACTGCTTATCATCCGGGCTCTTTGTACGTTACAGCGTTCTTCCCAGGGCTTTGATGGGCTGACGTATTTCTTCATGTTCCACACGTATTTTCATCGCTTTCCGAGTGAATATTTAACGGGATCATCACTTTGAGAGGGGACAGCGGCGTATATACGAACTCTTTCGTCCCACGGCTAGCGATTTGTTGAGGCCGGTTCCTGTAAGTCGACGTAGTCGGCGGGCGGGAGTCCCGGCGGTGGGAAACATAGGAATCTTGGGGTAGCGTCTTGAGATGTGGTATCATACGGACGATTAAGAAGAGGAGGAGAACCTCTTCGCGTCTTTGCGGTAAAAGTGCCATCGGAATTGAGGCGTGATGAGTCGAGCCATGACTTTGCGACAATCCCCAGAGAAGGTTATCCAATTTGAGCCTCAAATGTCGAGGGAGTCTCATACGTTCTACCATTCGGATCAATCTGCTTATAGTACGTGCAATGGGGGATTTTGGAGGACGGAGCAACATAGTACTCATCATTTCATTACGGGTGATGAGACATTACGAAACCGAAACAGAATTCGGAACATAAACGGCTGGCTGATTGGCCTTGCTGACTCTTCCCCGACTAATCGGTCATACGATGTCCCGGTGCCGAAACCAGAAGCTTGTGCGGAGCTGCTGGGGAAATGAGATCCCTTGAGGTTCACGAATTGGATGTGCAGGAACGGAAGGAGGGAGTAGGTGTTTGGGCTTCTTGGCTCATACGGTTGACATGCGATTATTTGTTCACGTTTACTTAAAACATGCTTTATTAACCCTAATCGGTTGGAAAAGATTGCTCTTCTTTTCGCAAACTACTGCGATTCCTGGATCGGTGGGCCCCCACGTCATCTTTACGTTCATAGAGCCCGCCGTATTCCACTGTATTTCGACCTCCCGGGGTGGGCGGCCCGAGGGCGGGGTCACATAGGGCAAGCGAGGTCCCACCGGGGAAGAAAAACGATCCTAAAAGCACACGGTGTCGAGTCATTAACGAGCACATTCGATGTAAATTACGGACAAGGCGCGTGAAGTCAAGATTATCCGAGGGCTCGACAGAACGAAGTCGGCATGATTTGGGCAACCCGATAGCGTCCACGGTGATCTTGACTTGTCAAGTCGATTAAGCCGTAGTATTAGGCATGGAATATTCATTAATCATTGATGACTGCAGTGTATCGGTCTTTGAGGAGTCGATGTATAATTTGTGCCGATCGGGAGGCCGAGTCGGCGCGCCGGTGACAATATCTTGAGTCAAAGTACAAATCTGCGAGAACCGGAAAGCAAGGCGAACTTCGGCGGAAGTTAGGGTCCCCGAAAGATATTGAGTCGGTATTGTAAGTACCCCAGCCAATCTGGATCACCCCTTTCAAACAGCACGGGAAACAAGCATGGCGAGACTGCATCAGCGTAGTCTCGAAGACCTCTCGCTCAAAACCCCTCACCAGAAAGCCCTCTCGAAAACCCTCTTAAACTGACGAACCCAGGCCAGGAGGCCTTCACAGGATAAAGGGACAATGAAAGGACCTTTTGGGAATTTTCGGGGAAATCGAGAAAAGCAACGGTGTTAAGGTCCGTACGGACCTCTTTGTATCAATGATTAATAAATCCCCTTAAAGTCCCACAATATTCCCTCGAAATCCGGAAGAAATGATTACTCCCCTGCGCGAGTTGGTCCGTACGGACCTCTTTTGCATGCAAAGATGGTCGTCACTGGACCTTATTGCTCGGGGACACCATCATTCCGAGAATATTCGCCATCACCATCATTGCGATTCCACTTCCAAATCAGAAATCCAAAATTCACGGATAACCGAAGGTCAGTCACGGACCTCTTAATGCTCCCGAAAATTTTTACTATAAATAGAGGGCTCCCCGCTCCTCATTTTCCACCCCCTCCCTCATCTCTCTTCCTCCCTTAGCCTTACGGCTCCCCTCTAAGTCCTCTCGAGGCACTCCCGCTCCGGCCACTTTCGGGATCGCTTCCGAGGCCTTGAGCTCCGAAGCTCCCTGTGGTGCTCAGAAGCCTCCCAAGCGCTCCAGAGACGCTCCCGCTTGGCCCAGAGTCACTCAGCTCTCGAGGTACTCTGAGGCCCCTCGTGGTACTCAGGGCCTTGCTACAGTCTTTCCACGGTGTCCCGGCTCTCTTCCAGGAGTCAAACCTGACGATCCCAATGGACCACGCAAAACTACGCGCCCGAGGCTCACACTACACACCTGTTAGGCCTTCGCCCGCAGCTGAACCTGCGAGTGATCAGATCAGCGATCCCGCGCCGCCTGCAGCAGAACCTGCGGCGCGGCTGCAGCCTGCAGCCTCAACTCACGCCCGAAGCTACTCGTCCCGCGGACAGGCATCTCCGAGAAGCAATCCCGATCCGACAATAACGCGGAGCCTTCTCCGACCTCGTAAACCGACCATTCCCTAGGCGGAAGGCAGAGCTGTAACCCAACATTGGTAAGGCTTCCCTTCCATTACTATTTCAATACATTTCATACATAGCATACAATGTAGACATCCGATACGTATGCATTTTTAAAAGCACACACACACACACACAACATTTAAAGGATATTAGGGGTATCGACGAAAGACTGCGTTTACGAGGCTACCAACTCGGGTGAGCTCCTAATATTCTAATATTCTCTTCAGGGACTAGGGGAGTCATCGACCTCACAGGAACTCAAAATCTCATCATCACACAAAAACAGTTTAAAATTATCTTTAGCGAGTGCCCTTTTTCAATGTTTTGGGCTTAATATAAAAACGATCAGTAGCGACTCTACAAAAAACAAAAACTTGGAGGCAATACAGCCGCTCCAGCCGCGAAAGATGCCGAATCTGCGCAGGGAGCCGCGAGGCTTTGCTCGGATGCTCGAGATAATTGAAATTCAGGTATGCGGAGCAAAGGCTTGAAAGGAAAGGAATCTATACACGGACGAGGGCATGACCACGAGGACAGGACTAAAAACCAATAGGGTCTCGGACAAAGATGTGTCACGGACAAGTGCATGGTCGACACGAGGCTCCATTGGGATGTTTGGAGTAGTCTTTGTGCTTTCATCAGAGAGGCGTAATAAGACAGCAAACGGACCGCGACAAGGATTTCCCCGGGTTAGGGACGTAGTGTGCGGTGTAATGCGGGAGTCACGTGCGCGTAGTGCTTGCAAACGATCCTATATTCTTTTAAAGTAAAAATAGAGATTTTTTTGTAATGTGTCTTAAAAATATGATGCATGATTTTTTTTTTTTTTGAAAATTTTCTTTTTTTTTTTGAAAATCCTTTTTTTTTGAAAATTTTTTTTTTTTGAAATTTAATGAGCACATAAGCACGTAAGCACGAAAATTCCAACAGTTAGGGACATTATTCCGGCAGGTCAAAATTTTGACTTTCTCCGAGGCGGCCAAAACAACATGAAAGCGTGCAAAAATCAACACACACACAAAAATGATTTTGAAAGCGGGATGGAAGCTTCTGACCCTCGAAAGCCTTTTTTTTGAAACGGTGATACCGGTACGTGGGATTGTTAGACCACAATTTATCCCGACTCGTGTTAGGAGGCTGGATAACGGGAAGTTTAATGGTTTCCACCAATATACCAAATATCATTCATTTTTTAAAAAAAGCTTGGTCCCAGTGGAGTCGCCACTTGTGATGAATGTGTGTCCGAAAATTTTCCATTTTTGTTTGAAAAAATCAACGAACGGAGTCGCCACGCCATTTAATTTTGAGGGCCAAAACTTTGAAAAAGCCCGAGATCGAGAGATTTAGGTTCGGGAGGTCATGTTACACGCCGGGAAGGACGTTAGTGTGTGCACCAGATATGCCTCGTAAACGAGTCTTCCAAGCTGAAAATCATTTGTGTGTGTGTGTGTGTGTGTGTTTTGGCCAAAAATGCTTTGAAACTCAGAAAAAAAAGTAAAAATTGGGGATATCTTTTTAAGACTTTAAACGTGATCCCATGATTTTTTGGAGGATTTTTGGATTGAGATTTGGTACTTTCAAAAAGACCTTTTGAAGTTGAGAGCCATTTCTGCTAGAATGAAAAGACAGGCAGTGGACCTTTGATTTTGGGGGAAATGGATTCAAGGGTCTTAAAACTTCATAATCTGGATGAACTCAGAGAATGAAAGTTGTTCTAGACACCTTAAATAAGACTTGTGAGAAGGAATTTTCCATTTTGGAGAAGATTTAAGGGGTCAAAACCTTCTGGGAGAAACCTCAGATATGAGATCTGGATTCCCAGAAGCTGATGAACTAGCCTCTGAAAGAAAATTTGAAAAGAGGAGTTTTACTCACCCAAAAAATAAAGTAAAAATATGTATGGAAAGATCTGGATGTTGGCAAAGTGTTTTGTAGTCAACACCAAATTCCACATTTATGTGTGTCAAAAAATTAGACCATGGACTGAGGTCTGAGAAAATTGCTACTGGACAGCAACTTCTCAAGAAAGAAAAATATGATTTTAAGGGGTTTTGCATCCATGCTTGTCCCCATTTCCCTAGGTTTTGGTTAGTGATCACTAGACATTTTTAGTGGTGAATCAACTATGCCAAACCATCCTTGGGGTACATTAGGACTAAGCATTTCATTTGCTTGGGAAGGGGATTTTTATCCTTTGAAAATGAGATTTTATGCTTGAAAATGGTTTTTAGGGTTTTGAAAATGAGTTTTCTTTGCAAAGAGAAGTAAGAGAACTTGAAAATAATTTTTACGATCTTTGTAGAAGATCATCCATGGAGATGGTCTTCCATGGTGATCTTCTTAGATCTAGAGCAAGAAGATGAAGAACTACATTTTGTAGTTTGCAAATGCATGCATGGTTGAGATTTAGGGTTAGGAGGAGGAGGGTTTACCAATCTTCCTTGTGTTCTTGAGTGTTTGGCTTGTATGTATGAGTGTTTAGGGCTTTAATATGAGAGTGAGTGGATGAGTATAAATTGGGAAAAGATTGGAGAGAAAATGAGTGACAATTCAAGTGAATTCTCACTGTTTTCTCTCTATATTTCGCTTGAGAGGTTCGGTGCAAAATGTGTTGTGGCTCCTTATTTTCGTGACTTGGCCCAGGGCTCAATTTATAGCCCTGCTGGAAATTGCAATCCCATCCGCGCGGACAGGGAACCCTCGGCGTGCCACTTTGTTCATTAAATGCGGCTCCAGCTTTGGACAAGAGGAATATTTCTTTTTGAAATTCAAATTAACAGCCAGTTTGTTGTTCCCAGCCATTTCTATTTGTGGTTTTATTCCTTTGTTTTTCTTTTGAGATTCTTTTTAAGGTTTAACCTTAAATAACAATGCCCATTTACCCCTCACTTTGGTTAGAAAAGTTAGGATTGTTAGGAATTGTTAGGAATGTTATAACTTTCGTTAATTTTCTAACGAAAATTCTAACAAAGCTCAAATTGGAGCACTTACAACTACTGCTTAATGAAGCAGAAAAGAAGAAGTGTGCTACCTATGAGGACTTGCACAATACCTATATTGAACTTTCCATACCAAAATGGGCCAAGCGTATGGAGCAACTCAGAGGTATTCAAACATGTAAATGAGAAACTAAGCTGCGAGAAAATCTCAAACTGAAATCTGAAGTTGAAAGTCTGTCAAAAGAAAGTGATTCTTAGAAGGACTCCATAGCCAAGTTAGAAGTTTTACTCACAAAGAAAGATATGGAATGTGAAAAATATAAAACAAATCTTGATAAAGAAACAGAAACTCTAACAAAGTTGAACAAAGTTAAAACTAAGTTAGAAGAGGTTTTGAAAATGGGAAACTAAGGAAAATTAGGAATTGGATATAGAGATACCATCTTTGTGAAAGAAGGAGAAAACACTTCAAAAGTTCAAAAAATTAAAAATATCTCCTCTGTTAAGCCTGAAACTGCTGCTGTAAGCAGACAATACATGAAGAAGAGGTATATATGTCATCATTATTTTATTGCAGGTCATATTCGACCATATTGTTACAAGATTGAAACAGAACTTGGTTTTGAAAATATGAATGGACACTTGGGCAGACAGTTGTGTGAACTGTACAAACAGCTCAATGCTGGAACAAGAACTGCTTGGGTAAGAAAGGAAACCATGAATTGTCATGTAGCCTTCACCTTTATTAAGAGTAGTGTTGAAGGTTCATATTACTTTGATAGTGGCTGCTCTCGCCACATGACTGGGGCACGTGAAAACTTCAACGACTACACACCATTCAAAGGTGGGAAAGTCAACTTTGGTGGAAGAGCTCAAGGTAAAATCATTGACAAAGGTATGTTGAATGTATAAGGTTTGCTTAAGTTACATAATGTCCTACATATTGATGAACTCAAGGCAAATCTGATAAGCATAAGTCAATTGTGTGATGATAACTTATTTGTTAAATTCGACAAGTCCAGATGTGAAGTATTTGATAATATAAATGTGTGTGTTTTAACTTGTGTTCGATCCTCTGATAACTGCTACAAGGTTGGCAGTAATTTGGCCTGTCCTTCCACTAAAATGGATGAGACTGCTATCTGGCACAAAAGCTTGGTCATGCCAGAGAGAAAAATCTGTGATTTAATTAAATTTTGGGTAGCAAAGGATTTGCCCAAACTGGACTTGAAGAAATTAAGTATGTGTGGGTCTTGTAAAAAAGGGAAACAAACCAAATCAAGTCATAAGAAGGTTCAAAATTGTGAAACCTCAAGGTGCCTTGAATTGATCCACACTGATCTAATGGGTCCTATAGAAGTGGAAAGCATGTCTCGGAAAAAAATACTGTTTTGTGTGTGTGGACGATTTTTCTAGATATACTTCGGTAATTTTTTTAAAAGAAAAGTCCAACACCAATGATGAATTCAAAATTTGGTACAAAAGGGTCAAAAACTTATATGGGTTAATAGCCATTAGAGTCAGATCTGATCATGATATTGAATTTAAAAATGCCAATTTTTCATCATTTTGTGATTCAAAGGGGATTACTTATGAGTTATCAGCCCCCAAAACCCCTTAACAAAATGGGGTAGCGGAAAGGAAAAATTGCATATTACAAAAGATGGCAAGAGTAATGTTAAGCTCTAAAAATCTATCCAAAATTTTTTGGGCAGAAGCTGTGAACACATCATGTCATGTAGGGAATCGTGTCTTTCTAATAATTGAAAGTACCATGACTCCCTATGAAATCTTACTTGGAAAGAAACCAACGATAAAATACTTTCATGTTTTGGGGTATATAGGGCTTATAGAGTTTATAATCTCAAAACCAAAACCGTCATGGATAATCTCATAAATGTTGTTTTGTTTTTGATGATGCTACTGATCTTAATGTCAAAACAGTTGAGGATGATGTTACAGGTTGCACTTGGGAACCAGAACCAGTTAATGATGAATCTGAACCAGAAAAGGTGAATGAAACTGCAGATCAGCCATCTGTGCAGACAGTTGTTCAAACAACTGACAACACAAATGGTCAAACAACTAATGATCAAGGTTCA